>OZ005655.1:206151546-206284046 GCA_963930645.1 Salticus scenicus | reverse complement strand
CGATTTCATAAATATTTGTTAATCTTTTATTTTTAATAATAACTTTCAAGTGAATTGAAATTGTTTCAAAATAGTATGCAATAATAATAATAATTAAAAAAAAATTAAAAATGATCAATTATTGCCAGATTAAATGAGAGAAATAAGAATAATCTATAAAATTTTAACGTTGGCTGAATTTTAACAAAAATAACTGTCTTTTCTCAAAATTTTCCTCTTATTATATTTCATAAAAGGGGGAATAAAATTAGCTTTTAACTTTTCTGACACAGACCTAGAATTCTCAAACGTGTAGCGTCTGGAAAAACATTCCAGCAAATGCTCCAAGGATATTTAAAAATTATAACCTTGTCTGCTTTTTATACGATTATTTTAAAAGAAAAACTAAAATTTTCTGAGTTTTTTTTTTTTTTTTTTTTTTTTTCTTAAGCTCAAGATTTTAAATAAAGAACACTTTTCGGCTTTTATTTTGATGGAAAAAAAAGAAAACTTCACTTTCTTTTAAAAAACTTAAGTGGATTTCTAAAATATGGTGCTTAAAATAAAGAACAGTACTTTAAAACATTCCTTTTTTTTGAGTACAATAAAATACAATCTATTTATTTTTAAATAGATAATGGGTTACTTATGCGTGTAAGGTGTTCAGAATTCTAATAATGCATGTGTTTAAAAGGAAGTAGATAGCAAAATGTGAACAAAGAAAATCACATATTTATATGCATATGTATATACATACACACACACACACACACATATATATATATGTGTGTGTGTGTGTGTGTGTGTGTGTTTTAATATAGGGAGTGAACCTTTTACAAATTTATGAAAAACATAGACGTTGTCTACAAAGTACTTAAGCCAATTTACTTAACTTTATTTTACCTTTAGAACTGAAACTTAACACGGCGGAAAGGCTAAGAAATATCTCAACCATTAACTACAAATTTAGATAATATTTAAGGTATTACATGTAAAATTAAGATTTAATTATAATATCAAAATGATTAAAGACAGATGTTCCGCATTACATAATTAAATTTAAAGTTTTAAACACTGTGAACTACATATATATATTTAATTTGAAATCTTGTTATACTTAAAAACTTATAATAATGCATGATTGTTCTATGAATAGACTACGAACGTAGGGGAGAGTGGGGATGAATGGGAAATTTTTCATGTTTTTATTAATGACGTTCACAATATGTAATTCAGAATTTTGTAACATTGCTCATAAGCACACTTCAGTAATCAGTTACAAATAAACATACTAACATTAATAAAAAGGTGTCATTTTTAATTAATAATATTTTTTTTACATGCATGTACATTGTCCCATTCATCATCACATGTGGGGATGAATGGGACAGGACTGATGTTAACAAAGAAAAGAAAACAAAATGGAAAGTAAATAAATTTTTAAAGTTAAATTGATTTATGCGATTTTATTACACACTATGGATTTACTGAAATTAACAAAAACTGATGTATTGACTCAAATTAACATCGAAAGGCAAAAGTCCTTTTATCCGCACAGTTCCTAGTGCTATAGGCTTTAGTAATTTAATATAATAAGATCTAATCTAAAAATAAATAAATAAATAAAACACCAGAATGATACAAATCATTATAATAGAGTACAAATTATCCAGATAAATTTTTGTTCAAGACTGATCGGAAAAATAAGCATTCTATTCTGTATTAAATTAATAATCACCAGGATTTATTTAATTAGCTTGATCGAAATTGTGATTTTAATCATCTTATTATTAGTTTATTTATTTATTTATTTATTTTAATTATTGATATTATAGATTTAAGTTGCACTGAATATTCTAACTTATAAATTTTTAATTATAATTATTATAAACAAAAATCGGAACAATTAATTTCAATCCATTTTTCTCTAAATCCTTGCTATTTTTATAATTCCATGTTATAACTACTGAACTACAGGTTATAAAAATGTTGGAAATCTATTTACGATTTGTTTTAATATAATTCTTGTGCACAATTTTAAATTAACACATAGTGGAGAATGTTCCATTCATCCCCATTTAAACTGTCCCATTCACCCTCACCACCACATGATCATATAAAACGGGAAATATGTTTAATGAACAATTGTCAATATTCTTCTTGAATATCATAAATACAGTAAAAGATTATGCCTTTTCATCATATAAGAGTTATATTAACTTTAAGCAAATAGTTAATTCCTTAACTACTACCTAATTGAATCAGTAAAAGTTACATTGGCAGCAGAAAAAGACACTAATTTTTTTCTGCCCTTCTATAGATAGCACAACTCTGAAACTACATTTGATAAATGACCTCAGTACTGCCATATATCAGAAAAATTGTCAAGTTTCTGATGCATGCAAAACATAAACAGTTCGCTACCATTCATCCCCACTTTCCCCTATAATTTTAATGATAAAATTGGTTTTTAAGATTCATTAATGCTTGTGTATCCATGTGTTTAAAATAGATAAAAAAACACACAAAAAAATGTATTTTCATCTATTTTAAATGTGGTAGATTTAAATATAAGCAATTCCTTTGCTTGCCAAATTAATATTTATTTATCACTTCAACGGCTTCTTATATGTTTAACTAAAAATGTGTTATGTTTGATTTACATTTTTATATTTATTTGATTTAAATTGGGTTAAAATTTATTTTATCTTATAACAAATAAACATTTCAGTTTAAACGAAAAACTATGTTCTAAACCTTTTTCTTATTTTTCAGAAATTAAAAGAAAAAATAAATGGTGTAGTGTACAATGGGTCAAGTTAAAACTGTTCATAATATTTTTATAAAATTTTCACAATAAAAAAAAATAAGTTATGATAAATGAAATATATATATTAAGTTATAATAAATATACGATATATTAAATACACACACACACACACACACACACACACACACACACACACACACACACACACACACATATATATATATATATATATATAAATCAATAAATGTACCTAGAGTAAATAAGTCTATAGAATTTTTTAAGATTCATAAAAACTGAAGGATTTGGTAGAATTGAACTTGGCTCGGGAAAAAGTTTTTCTCGTGAATGGGAATTGTTTTGGTAGTAAAAAAAAAAAAAAAAAAAAGTAATAGCTAACATTTTCGTTAATAGAGGGCGCTGTACATGAGAAAGTCGCACATTTCCATGAAAAACGATATTTATTAGCATGCAAATGTTTACAGGCGGCCTATAAATCCTATTCTATGTGTTTGCTATAACAACAAGTTACAGTTTGCAAACAAGTTACAACAACCCTAATTGAAATTTCAGGCGCCAGTTCTTACCTAAGGATTAACATCTTCACCAATAACGCTTTATCCACCAAGTCAGCACCGCAATTTAAACTTCATGTATGCACAAATAGGAAGCAAAATAAGAAATAAGACGTGTTAATTGCAAAACTATGCTGTTTATACAACTCTAATTTGCATATTTCTTGTTACGTATCCGTGCAGAGCCCTGTATCGATGAAAAATTTAACAAATTTTTTCTTTATATAAAATAATAATAATAATAATAATAATAATAATAATAATAATCTCCTTTACAAGAATACCATTTTTGTAAATCGCGTTCAATTCTACCAGTTCAAGTTTTTTGAATTTTTAAAATTTTTACATACTTATTGGATACCCGTTGTATATATATAGTATATATAATTTGGGTTCAAACTAACTATTATTTATGATAACAATCTGCAGTTTAAATCTGGTCATTATCCACATATTTTTTTTTTTGCTTTAACAGTGATATGATAGTTCCGCCCTCTCTCTTCTTCAGATCATCTTTGACGTAGCCAACCGTTATGTGTTCTCTTATCACTGTTCCAGAAGTCTTAGGTGGGCTTCTAAATGTTGCGCACCACTTTTGTAGCAATAGATTTTCCTTTTAGTCACATAAATACAAATACAAATAAAATAAATATACGACTTTTGGTTAATGTAACCCTTAGAGAGGAATTTTCAAAATGGCACAATACTGCTGGCACGAAACGAGTTTCTTTTAAATCTGCTTTCACTAAATGCATCTATGACGCCATCTAGCGAGAATCTAAGAAGATATTTAAATTCAAATTTGTAAGTTAATTAAATGTCACTCTGTATATGTTGCTCTTAAGCTGAAATAATTTCCAAAATTGGATTTCGTACATGATTGATTTTGCAAGTTCTAGACAGCTATTCAAAAACTTGATGAAAACCATAGCGACAAGCCCTTTTAAATATGGTTATATAGTTCTAGCAGCTTTGTCTGATTCGCTGGTCTCTATATTTAAATGAATAAAAAAGTGAAACGTTATTTTTATATCATTTTAAAAGAAAAATAAAATAAAATAAAATAAAATAAAATAAATCCATTGAAATCGTTCAAAACTTTGCTACGGGTACCAGCTGCCTTCAGCAGCGTCTTCTTCACCCTCATAATCCCCCACTCGCCCCTATTGCCTGCCACAACGTCTTACAGTTGGACATCTATTAAATTGTTGGACAGTTTCGAAATGGACGACAGTTTCGAAACGAATAGTATCGAAAAAGTCAAAGCAGCACTTTTATATTCAAATTGCAATTGTACATGGAACAACATTGTATGCACCACACATAGTAATTACTCTCATGTTTCATGTAATTTATTTTGTTTATCCTGTAGACTATAAAATGACAACAGTTTCAAGCCAAATATAGTATGTATTAAGCTAAGAGCGCTATTTTAACCATATGAGATTTTTTTTTTTTTTTTTTTTTTTTGTAGTGTTAAATATTTCCCATTTTAAATATTTTTTTTTGACTTATTTATTTAAGTATTAATTTGAATTAAGGTAATTTTCGTGCGTGCCAGTGTGCAAGTGCACGGATCTCTCGGAAATACACTTAGCAGACAATTTACTTGAAAGTTAAATTATTCTAATAGTTGTTAAATATAATAAACAAGTATTTAAACCTGATCACGGTACATCTTTTTTTATAGCTTCCCTTTGGTGACTTCTGAATTATTTCACCACATTGTCAATGTTTTTTTTTTTTTTTTTTTTTTTTTTGTATAGTTAAGTTTTAAAAAGAAAAAAAAATTGAGTGTCTATTTCACTAATACTACATTTAGTAATTGCACTTTTCCTTAATTTAAAAAAATAACTTATATGTTGTTTATATTTTTAATGTGCGGGTAGGTTTAATATAGTACTTCTAAAAATAAGTACTTTTGTGAGATTCATGCAATGAAAACCTGATCAAGATCTCTACGTTTTTTTCCTGAGAGTGTTGCTGTATCTCTGTAAATTTTCAAGCTATTGTAATGATGAGTCTTCCAGATCCTACAATTTAACACACACACACACACACAAAAATGAAGCTGACTTTCAGTGACACAAAAATCATCTGGTGTATCAATTTCTAATTTTAATGTTCCTTAATTTACATTAATTGATTGGAAAAATAAAAAATATCGAAGACATATATATATATATATATATATATATATATATATATATATATATATATATAAAATATTCTACATTTCATACAATTAAATATCATACTACATTTGAATACGTTTTAAATTTGACCTTTGGTCCATAATACTCCGTGTCATGGACCACTGTACCCCAGGGTCGGGATACAATCGTCAATTTTGTCAGTTGCTATTAAAAATAGATATATATATAAAAAGTAAACATAATTATTGGTTTTGCCTGAGTGCAATATAAGACCCAATATATAGATAATATGCACACATATTTTAAATTGCGAGAAAACATTAATTTGCGAGTAAACACTCAACATTTCCCAAACTGTCCCATTGTACACGGGTCTCCCCTACATTTATTTGCAAAAGTTTAAGACCAGTAACCGATTTTCACTATCTTAACACAATGTATCATTTAAGCAGATTATTGCGTCATTTCATGTGCTGATTGCATCACACGCATTCTACTGCTATAAATAAAGGTGTCGGGCATGTTTATCGCCAGTTGTTTATCGGATTTTGTTGTGGACAGTGTTGTTGTGTAATTATCGTAATGGGTAAAACACATACACTTACTTTTAGAAAAAGGTCAGAAAATTTACCCTGCATAAAACTGAATTTTCTGAACGTTAAATAAGTTCGAGGGTAAATGTGAGCAAGGCAGCTGTGCATCAAGATATTAGTAAATTTAAAATTTCGGGAGCGACAGTAATTTTTTTAATATATATAGATTAACTTATATAAATAATTTACTCTTTATCTATTTATGTATTTATATATATTTTTTTATGATAAAAAGATACATTAGTTTTATGTCACAATATCTTTTATGAAATTCAAGTAAATATTCTCATTGTATTATAGAAAAGTATTCCCATCTAAAATCGAATTTACACTGAAAATATTTTCATAGAGTTTGTAAAAATGCGATATATATTCAATAACGCTGATTCTTGAAAGAATGTGAATTTGTTTTACTACGATATATAATATCAAAAAGAAACATTGCTTCCCTTTATCAAATTCTATAAAGTTATTTTCTGAGTAGGCTTTTCAAAATGAATGTGTTTAATAAAAATATTTTTTAAGAATATTTTATCTTCTATGAAAATATCTAAATAATATTTCTTAAAATTTCTGACATTTTATCTTTCGAGTAAGTTTATACATTTTTTCTTTCTACTTAACATTTAACAAAATTTACATTAAAAAAAGAAAAAGAATGCATAAATAATTAGAGTTTGCAAACTTTTTTTTTTTTTTTTTTTTTTTTTTTTTTGTCCATTCTTAAAAAAATGCAATAATAATAATTCAAATTTACAAATAAAATAGGCAATATTTAAATATTAATTTTTTGAAAATATGGCAACCAACTACAGTTTTACGATGAATTCCCTTAATTATATTTGCATTACCCTATACAGAAATTGCAATTAAATATATGGTTATAAATTTTATGCTCATGGTATTTCAAATGATTTAATTGATACCTTAATTTGGTATATTTTAAAACTTTATGTTCACAGTACTCTGTATGTTAAGTGAAATAAATCTTTATTTCCTATGTATGGGTTATACCGTGTCAACCAACACAGGTGAAAATCTGAAATCTTTAGATTTTTACGAAATTGGGCTCATTTATTTGTTCTATAAAGAAATGGATGCAAATCAATTAAAAGTTCCTATCTTTTCTACACTGACAGAAAATGTTTCACTATCTCGACTGCCAAAATGCAGTTATTTAATTAGTCTGGTTTAATAGTCTGGAAATATAAAAAACCCAATTTTAAGGTTTGGATACTCACCATTTAGTTGCTTTTGTTCCCCCAAAAAATACTAATAATCAAACTAATAATAAACCTACCAAAAATTACTCTAATTATTTTAAGACCGCTAATTTGTTTCTCTTTTCTGGGGAATTAAACAACACCTAGGTGCCAAATTATCACTAATACTTTATTGATAGGGTTCAAATGAAATAGTAAAATTGCCATTCCCACTTGGTAACATGCTTTTCAAGCCATTTTGAACTGATGAGGGGAAAGGACACAGAGGTGTTTATCACTTGAGAACATATTTTAAATTCCAATTTATAAAATATTTAACATTCAAACATACGAAATTTGATCAAATTATGCAAACATACCTAAAAATTTCAATATTTATATACAATATATGCAGAGAGCATTATGAATAAATATATATCATGAAAAACGGTAGTTTTTCGAGTGACGCAAGCGGAAGGACAAACTGAACGCTGCGAACTCATATATACGGCTAGTTTGACATCAAAGAGATTTGTAAAAGCCGACACTTAATATCTCAGCAAATATGCCTTATTTTGTTCTGATCTTTTCAAAATAGTCTTTTATCTTCGGTCTTAATCTATCCTGAAATTTTTACATTTCTACATGCAGTATGTTTTGAGATCTGAATCTCAATTTAAAGCCAAAAAGGGAAAATGTGTGGTGTAAGGATGTAATAGACTAAATTCATGAAAAAATATCTCTAAAACAGCACGAACGATTTTAATTTAATTAATATATGTTGTTAATGGGATCTTTCTGAATCTAATAACGTTTTCGTTTTTTTTTTTTTTTTTTTTTTTTTTTTTTTTTCAGGAAAACTCTTGTTTTTTGTAAAAGTTGCTTTAAAAATAGAACTATATTACTCCGCCAAAATGCATGCTTTTATTCGGCGAAAATGTCGTAATTCGGTTCTCACTTTCAAGGCACGTTGGTTGGCTGACCAACGTGAATGCAGTCAATGAATTATTTAAACTTTCCTTTTTTTTAACGCAAAAATACTTTATTACATTTTTTATATATGTATTGTATATATAAGTCAAATTCACTTAAATATATTTTCTCTTCTGCTATGAAAAAGATATTTTTGATTTCAAAATTTCATATTTAGTCAAAAAAGTATTTAGACAACATTTTAAATAAGGAAGTATTTTGTATTTTTAGACATTCCATTTTATGATAATAATGATGAATTTACGATTTTTTAAAGCAAAAAATTTTTAATAATTCATAAACATCGATTTTGTAGTAGCTCAATCATTTGCGATTCCTATTCATGTATCCTTTCGCACAGGGAATAGGAAAAAACAGCAATTGCAGTTTTGGCGCAATCTTTTGTTTTTAATTTAAATTAAAACATACACTTTTGCAAATATATATATACGTATACATTTCTTTTTAAAAATTAAAAATCTCTTTTCAAAATACAGTTAAAGTTTATTCATATATTCACTTTTCAGACTTTAAAATGTTACATATTTTAAATATTAACATCTTTACTTTGAAACCCACAATAATTTATTTAAAATATATAATTCTCTCTTTCTTTTTTTCTTTTTTTTAATTAATTAATTTCTGCATGAAAAATTCCATTTCATAAATATATTTTCAACTACAATAAACAAAAAAACCCTACTTTAATTTTAAATAATTATTTCTACATGTTTCTAAGCAATTAAAAGTGATTTTTTTAAAAAGAAATATAGTTTAAATATCGGAATGTATATTGTTTTATCATGAAGGTAATAATTTGGCCATATAGTGGCGCCATCTCGTAACTTATATTAAAACCATATACATTCCTATATTTTATTTATTTTTCTTTAAAAATAAAAGCACTTTTAATTGCTTAGAATCATGTAGAAATAATTATTTAAAAATAAAGGAGGGTTTTTTTTTCTTATTGTAGTTGTAAATATATTTATGAAATGGAATTTTTCAGGCAGAAATTAATTAATTAAAAAAAAAGAAAGAAAGAGAGAATTATATTTTTTAAATAAACTATTATTGGTTTCAAAGTAAAGATGTTATTTATTTATTTTGATGTGTTTTTCAATAATTGCTATTTGACACATTTTTCATGAATTTTAATTCTATTTTATATATATAGCGTATTTATCCGCTCTTTCATCCCCTAGCCATTATTGCTTTAAATAATAATAAAAAAAAATTAGTTTGATTATGTTAATATTTAAAATGTGTATCATTTTAAAGTCTGAAAATAAATATATGAATAAACTCTAACTGTATTTTAAAAAGAGATTTTTAATTTTTAAAAATAAATATATATATAACTTGTATTTTCCATAAAACTTAAGCTTAACTTGTATTTTACTTAACTTGTATGAACTTTAGCTTAACTTGTATTTTCCATAAATTTTTTCTCCAAATGATTTTATCTTATTTTTAAAATTATAGAAATGTAGAGCTTAATTTATATTTTGTCTATTTTTTTCCACTAAATATTTTTATGAAATAATTTTTACCTGCACTTTTGATGAAAATTTAAATTGTGAATATTGGAGCAGTATCTATACTTAGTCTCAAAAGGGAAAAGAAAATAAGTAAATTTCCATTTTTAACATTAACTTGATTTTTATTATTATTATTATTATTATTTTTTAATTATTTAATTTGCATTTGTAATTCTCTAAAAAGAAACTTGCAAAATGTAAATTAAGTAATTCTAACTTAAATTTGAAATTTCCCACTTATTATTGTTATTATTATTTTAAAGAGTTTGAGAATCCCACTCAATATTTTTTTCTAGTGCGAAGCTTCTCCATTTTGTTTCCAAGTGGCATGCTACTTGAAAATTTGTCAGCATGATAACGTTTGAAATACTGAATTAATTCAAACTAAATTTGTAGTGTGGATTTATCTCAGAAATGTATTTGTTATGTTCATTTGCCAACTTAATCTACCCTCTTGTTTCCCTGTGCCAGTCCACTGAAAATTTCAAATTTACATTAGAAAGGTTTTATGAACCGATTTGCTTAAAACTCCATATATACAAGCCTGCATTAATAAATTCACCAAGTCCATTAATAAATTGTAGCTGCCATCTTGAAAAAAAAATGGTGGCAACTTCATAATAAAACATAAATCAGTTCACCCTTCCTAGGAGCCAGAAGGACTTGTTTTTATTTTTTGACAATAACCCCTAAAAAGTAATGATATCAGTACAAAAAACCCTTAACGGTTTAAAAGTTTGTGACGCCGCTACTTTATGGCTATAAGAATTTGAAATATGAGTCTTAAAAATAATGATATAAAATTTTAAGTGACGCTTTGCAATTAGTTAAAATATACATAGATTTTCTTATTTGATCATTTACTTTCTACTTTTATTTATATTTATAATGCAAACGTAATATTTTTAGCTTCAAGATCAGACAGATCTATAAAATACATTCACCGATGCTTTTTCATTTACATTTCAAATTCAAAATAACAGTTTTAAAAGGAATTATATAAAAATTCGAGTGGCGCCTCGGTGTTACTTTAAAAGATTTTTTTTTTAGATTCCACTAAAACTACTTTTGTTTTGTCTAATAAAGTATATTTACATATTGAAACAGTGCTTTTAATTTTCAAATATACTGTCAAATAATTATACGTTCACTGAGTTTGCATTATAAATTAAAATTATTTATTTCAGTAAATTGATTTATCTTTTGCGTCACGCTATCCAAAACTGCAAGTAACAAACGACCCAAACATAGTATCATAGTATCCAGCTGAGTGAAAATTTGCGCAAAGAGGTAGTGTGAGGTAAAGAAAATATTTACACAGATTTTACTTGCAGTAATTTTAATGGAATCTAAAAACAAATCTTTTAAAATAACACCGAGGCGCCACTGGAATTTTCATATCATTCCTTTTAAAACTGTTATTTTGAATTTGAAATGCGAATGAAAAAGCATCAGTGAGTGTATTTTATATATCTGTCTGATTTTCAAGTTAAAATATTACGTTTGCATTATAAATATAAATAAAGGATAAAAGTAAATGATCAAATAAGAAAATCTATGTATATTTTAACTAATTGCAAAGCGTCACTTAAAATTTGATATCATTATTTTTAAGACTCATATTTCAAATTCTTATAGCCATAAAGTAGCGGCGTCACAAACTTTTAAACCGTTAAGGGTTTTTTGTACTGATATATATATACTAGCAGGCTTTGCCCGCTTCGCTGGTCACTATATTTAAAGGAAACTCTTTTCTATATAGCTTTATGGATAAAATTAAAAAGGAAAAACAAACTGAAATCGCTCAAAAGCTCGCTTTGGGTTCCCGCTGCATTCGGCAACGACTTGTTCGTCCTCTCAGAGAATGTCCCTATTGTTTGCGACAATGACTTACTCGTGGGCTTCCATTTGGGTGCTTATCATATACGACAGTTTCGAAAAATTTGAAGTAGCTCTTTTATATTTGAATCCCAGTTACATAGGAACAACATTATGCGTGATGCACATAATATTTGCTTTCAAGTTTTTTCCTATATTTATTTGATTTAATCGATCAATCATAAAATGACAGCAATTTCAAGGCAAATATAATATTACGATATGCTATGATCGACTACGCTTATCGCATGAGCCAATTATTATTATTTCTTTTTTCTTTTCTGTGGTTATAAATACTTTATGCTTAGTTAATAGTAGTTGGTATGTAGAAAAATAAATAAATTAATTAATATGTAAACCTGATCTTGGTACAACCTTAATATAGCTCCCCTTGGTGGCTTTTGAATTTTTGTGGCCGTTTTAGATCAAAATATAATTTAGGCGATTATTGTTCCTATTTCTTTCTATCTCTTTCTTTTTTTTTAGTATTTTATAATATTTTTTATGCGCTGCTTGTTTTTAAGTGGTTGTCCTCGGCGAAAACTGTCCGATCTACTTCAGCATCAAAATTTAAAAATTTGTCCAGAATTATCAATAAGTAAATGCCTTTAATATTATGATGAATTAGTTTTTATGCCTGAATTAGCTTTTATTCATCCGTGCTAAAAGAAAAAAAAAATGAAAAGTCTAAAGTTGAGGTATATAAAAAAATGCTATGATATAAAATTCAGAAGAAACATGCTAGATTTGTATTATTACTATTTTATTTTAAGATTAGAAAATGTTAAGATAAAATAAGATTAGAAAATGTTCTCATTCACCAATTCAACATTTAGTATTTTTTTTTTTATTTTTCGCGTGAAAGCAAATTTCATTTTACGTTGAAAAACAAATAAATAAATAAATAAAATAAAATAGATAAATAAACAAATAAATAAATAAATAAAAAAAATTCTTCGTAAACATTTTTGGCAACAATTAAAAATTTAAATGCCTTATATTAAGGCAATTACCAGTTTATTATTTTCATATTTTAATTAATTTTAAAAAATCCAATCAAATTTCCGATATAAATACTAGCCTAAGTCCTATTCCAGACTATTATCTATCTCTGTACCAAGTTTCATACAGATCGGTTTAGCCGTTGTGGCGTGATTGAGTAACAAACATACATACATACATCCAAACTTTCGCATTTATAATATTAGTATAGATATATTATTGAATTTCTTATTGGTAATGAGGAATCTTCTAAATATTTAACTCAAAATGTCATCGAAGATTGCAGTTGTTTTGGAAAAAAAAAAAAAAATATATTTTGCATCATGTTAAACAGACACATTTATAATATCTTTACTTAAAATAAAGCAAAGGAATTGTCTGGAAAATTTAGAGTATCACATTAAAGAATAATGACGATATAGCTGGAAGAGACAAAAGATAAGATTTTATTTTTTCATGTACTGCCCTAGAAAACAAAAAAGCCATAAAAATAAATAAATAAATAAATAAATAAAATATTGCTCTTGTGTTCCTTGCTCTCTTAATATAGTACCTTGCCGAGTGCTTTGACAATTAAATTTCGATGTATTTTTGCCATTTATTTTTATTGATCAAAAATAACTACCTTTCATTCTTTCAAATTGGTGATTACCTACTAACGTGAATAAAACTTACTTTTTTGTACATAAGGTTTGAAACCAAATTTAGCAAAAATCGGAAATTGAACTTTACTGGTTACAAGTTCATCATATAATATCCAAAAATCCTTGGAATTGGTTAAAAATCAAGATTTTTTCATAATTAAATATTTATTTAAATTTATTTTTCTGGCTGTGTACAGTAAAACCAACACTTGTTTATTAGAAACATTGATTAGGAAGGTGGGTAGATACGGGAGTTTTTTCTGTATGTGTAGTAGAACTAAGTAACCTCAATGTATAAATTGTAAGAAAAGAGATTCTTGAGAGATTCTGAAAGAGATTCGTAGCGAGATAACAAATGAACTGCAGGTGACCGAACTACTGTCAAACTTCACAAAATTGGACAGAATCAAATTCCAGTGAACTAGACATAACTCAAACAAACTGTATCGAACATCGGGTATGTATTTCTTTTTTTAATGGGTTTTATGCACTGGAATATCAATACATTCTTACGCTCCCTACATAAAACATAACTCAAATCTACTTACCTTTTAAAGGTTAAAAAAAAAAAAAATACAGGGTATTTCTTCCAAGTACGTAAAGACTACCTATCACTTCGTAGGATACTTTTATAAATCAGCGCAATGACTTCAAACTAGCTCGACACCTTAAAAATTCAACTTACAAATAACGACGATTCTGTGAGGTGCTCTACGCATTCTCAATTATAAATTCAAAGTTTATTGAATCAATGAATTTAATAAATAAAATGCATTTACATTACTTTTTACAACATTAATAAAATAGATATATAAAAATAAAAATTTATCTGCAGCTGCAGAAACAGTTAAAAATATATAATAAAATAAAAATAGAACGAGGTATATATGTTGAAATAAAGTTTTCAATAACAATACTGCTTTTTTTTTTTTTTTTTTTTTTCATCTTCTATAGCAGAAAAAACACATAAACTTCTTTTAAGTTCGTACTAATATATTTCAAGAGGAGAGGCTTAAAAATGTCTTTAAATAGTTTATTTAGAATTAAATTTTGAAATAAAATGAAATATTCCATTTGTCATAAAGTAGAAGCATTTGTCCTTTAATCAGCATTTATGCATAGGTTTACCGCTGATTTATCTATAATCTTTATTTTTTACGATGCATTTCTTGATTTTGTTTAAAAATATGTATATAAGTTTAAGGAGAAAATATGATAAATGATTCTATGTGCAAGTATGCACTTTTTAATGCATATGAAAAGAATTCCTTAGCCCTTTTATGTTAAAAGTCTTAAAATCTTTGAAAGCTTAATCAATGTAATACACATGATACTTGTAAACAATGTATTTTAAAATATAATGTTATTTTTAAACTTAGTGTATTATTTAAAAATTAATTGTTAATGGCAGAATCTGTCTTTTAATTCTGATGAAAATAAAGTAATGATAATAATTATTAACGAAAACTTATCTTGTAACAAAATCATTAAAACAAAGATTATATATATATATATATATATATATATATATATATATATATATATATATATATATATATATATATATATATATATATATATATATATATATATATATATATATATATTACAGTATCTTTTGGTCTGAAATTTGTTTACGAAAGAAATATGAAAGACGGACATGTGAGTAGGTACTGTTGTGTTTTAGATATGCAAATTTGTATCCTTATGTTCCTATAAATAAAGATTTTGTATTTCTATATACATATTTTGAGAACTAAGGAATGAGTGTACTTTTTTTTTTTTTTTTTTTTTTTAAGGTATTATACAAATTGTATGATTTTTTTCTTTTTTTCTTTCTTTTTTTTTATATTAGTGCTATCAATTTTCATTTTTAATAAGTATTTTTATTTTATTCCTCGAAAATGTTAAAACTTTAGTTAGATTATCACAATTTTCAAAGAAATAACAATTTAATGGATATTATAGTGAAAAGAAGATTAATTGTTTTAATGTATTAAAAAAATAAATCGACTAGTTTTATACTGCTATGAATTTTGACACTCGAATTCTTACTATAACTGTTTCTGCTTACTCAGGAATCAAGCAAAGCGGAAATAACCCTTTCATTTTGCACTGGAAGGTATAGCTATTTTTAAATTCTATTGAACTATATTCGACATTTCTGCAATACAGATAATTCTATAAAGATCATTGTAGATAAATCCATATCTAAATAAATTCCATACCTAAATAAAAAGAATAAAACTACAAAGTAATTTGAAATAAATGTATAATTAAAATTTAAAATATATTTATTATTTAGTTTTTAATATCAGTGATTATTGATACGTATTTTATTTCTTACATAGTTTAAAAATTTTTAAATAATTTAAAGATACAAAGTTTAAATTTATATATTTTTTAATTGATGACCTACGATATACGTTTTCTGTTTAATTTAATCTAAAAATTTAAACAACAATTTAGATAATTAAGAAACATTGAAACAAATCGATATTATATATATAAAAAATAAATAAATAAATAAAAAAAAAATGAATGTATGTCTAAAGTATTATTTAAATATAAATTGATTTAGTAAAAAATATTATTGCCCAGTAATGAATTTTATTACTGCATTAGGCAATATTAAAAATAATAATACTGCTCTGAAAAAAAATCGAGTTATGATACCATTATTGCTGATACTTATGTTAAATAACCTTCTGAATCCGAATATGACTCCCATTTTCCCCAGTCTCTCACCGTTTTCTAGAAACACCCTCCTCATATTTTCCCCCTCTGTTTGATAATTTTATGGCCATGAATTTGATTTGATGAATGAAAAAGAATTAATTTAACATAAAAAAAAAAAATTGTAAAGTTTAAAAAACAACATAAATAAAAGATTAAAAAAATATAAGATATGTAATACATAATTTCAGTGGCAAGCCCCCCCCCCCCCCCCAAAGAAAAAAAGATACCCTTGTCACAATTATCTGTGTTTTACAATTTTCCAACTCTGTAGCCCCCCAGTAGATATTTAACGGTTGCAATACCCCCCCCCCTCTTCTAAAAATCAAATTTATAGTCATAAAATCACCGAAAAATGATAAAAAATAGGAGGCCGTTCCTAAAAAACGGTGAGTGATAGGGAAAATGGGCCACATATTCGGATTCAGGAGGCCGTTTTACATAAGAATATGCTGAAATGGTGTCAGAAGCAATTTTCATGCCGAGTACTGTAATCCGTTACTATGGTGTTCGGACTTTCAATATTTACATTAAGGTCATTTTTTAAAACTTGTAGTTTATATTTTTTATTTTTATTTTTTATTTATTTTATTTTTTATTTTTTATTATTTTGTGTTTTTGATTTTCGTCAAACATGCATTGTATTAAATAAAAAAGAAAAGCTTTATCGTATTTTATCCTGAACTCTGCATGGGTCCAAATGTGTACGCTTTAAAATCATGCATCTGATTATTAATTAAATCGGTATTTATTTCCTATTTTCACATTTCGATCTAAATATTCAGTTTATGAATTAATTTCTTTTTAAAGGTTCTTAAATAATATACTCTATGAGCATATTTTTAAAAGGACCAAATTGATTTTTACAAAGCATTAAATATTGCGCTTAAATCAAAACGAAGCAATTAATAGTAATGAAGAAATATATATTCGAAATAAAAATATATACAAGATTCTTTATCGTTTGCTTTATTTATTTATTTATTCATTTTTAGAATCTATATTAATAAAATCATTTTTTTTTTTTTTTTTTTTTTTGTAAATTTGTCAGAATCAAGAAAAATTCCGATATATTCACGTTTCACACCCTATAAAACCAAATATGAATTCACAAAATATTGTGCGTGTGTGTGCGTGTCTTTGTTTCCATATGTCTGTAACGCTATTTTTATCCGGGTATTACGCGAGAATGTCTCGATAGAATTCAAAGACACTTGACAGAAATGCAGGTCTACACCCAACTTAAAATTACATAGTCATAATTAAACTGACAGTGTTTAGAGTGATCTAATTGCGCGAATGGCGCCAAATTTTGTAGAATGATTTAACTAGACGGGGGCGAAGAATTGCAATAAAAAAATATTAGTTCAAAAACTCACCGTTAGGGGAATATGTGTCTCTCTGTAAAAGAAATGAGAGTTCTATAAAACGCAGAGTCAATACTGAAATAAAATTACCTTTTATTTAGCACATTCAAATCAGGTTCAATGTGTCCGCCGTTTTTGTGGACCACATAGTGCCTTATGTGCACAGTATTCACAACAGCAGAAAGTAACAAGCCTGCATGAATCTCCCGTACAATCCGAAAAGTGTTTTAGGTTAATCCATTGGCAGATTCGGTCCAGTAAGTCTCTTAAACGGTCAACAGATCGAACTTCCCAACGCTCGAAGTTGTACCAATCCATTTGAAGCGACGACTGAACAAGTCCTCAGAAAGTGAAATTGCGGATAAAGAAACTTTATTACTGCTTAAGTAAATTTTTCACTGTTTCAAAAATTGTTACCACATTGAACTTGAATTAAATTGTTAAATGTACTAAACAAAAGGTAATTTTAGTTCAATATTAATTCTGCGTTTTTGAGAACTCTCATTTTTTCTCACAGCGCCACATATTCCCCTTACGGTGACTTTTGGATTTAATATTTTTTTAGTGCAAATTTTCGTCCCCCGGCTTGTTAAATCATCCTACAAAATTTGGCGCCATTTACGCAATTTGACCACTCTACAGAACATTGTAAGCACTGTCAGTTTATATATGGCCACCCTGTATATCGAAAACGTAAAAATTCTTATTAGATTTACAGATATGGGTAAAAAACGCCTGCACATGCGCCATAAAGATTTTCTTAGTAAAATTCATTGAATGAAAAAAAAATCGTTATCATTACGTTTAGTACATTAGGAAAACCTAAAATTATTTTATAATGTTTTATGTGTGCATGGAAGGGGATGGAATATAGAATATTTTTAATTCGACCGGATATCACCTGGAAACGCCTTTACGGAATTCAATGACACATATTTATTTCCGTACCCGATTAAAAATTATATCCATCGAACTTTTCAAAGTTTTAATTTGATTTATAGATCTATGAGCGAAAAACTTTTTTGTAGCTAATTAAAAATTAAACCTAGGTATTTAGATATGTTAAAATGACTATATTTTAGCAAAAAAAAAAATCATCGACTTTTTCTTCGTTGTTGCTTTAATTTTTGATGTTGCTTTTTTGTTTGTGTTCTCTTACGCAGGCTACATCATTCCTTATTTTTGAAAGTGATTTTTAAAATTTATATTTCTCTTTAAATTTTAGATTGTTTTGTATATAAATAAATATATTTTATCGCAAGCAATGATGATTCACAAGTTTTTTTTTTTTTTTTTTTTTTTTTTTTTTTTTTTTTTTACGTTTTATTATTTTGTGCTTTTTAAGTAAACATTATTGTAAAGTGCTTATAAATGCTACATTTAGATGAAAACTACTTCAGTGCTCTCGCGAAAGGTGGTAATTCCCCTTTGCAGAAAAATTCACATTTAGCTATACTCACAAGCATTTACAATCTAAACAATTTCTGAACAAATTGTATCCCCAGTCAAATGTAAACATTTGCTGGCACAAATTATTTATTATTCTAATAAATTATTGTTAGAAATTAACATAAATCAAAAGTAATTTTCTTGCCAGAAATTCATAAAAATTTAGATTTCAGAAAAGCATTAATTTTTCTATGCCAATTTGTAGGACTTCTTAACACCAGTATTTATTTCCAAAAAAATATTATTCTTAATAACGGAAAACTGTTAAAAACTTTTTAAAAATTTCAATTAAAATTTCCGGTAGCAAAAGAACGCACAAGTTGGCAGCTATGTTTTTCTAAGTTTCTATATGACGTAATTTAACGGTTTATTAAGAACGAAATATTAATATAAATTAAGAAATTAATAAGAAATTAAGAAATACAATACACAATTCATTAAAAAATGGGAATAAAAAGAGCACTGAAAATTTTTTATTGCAAACAAAATTTTACTAATTATTATTCTTTTTTCGGGTGTAATGTGGAGTGATTTATCTCATAAAGAATATTTTTGAAGTTTTTTAACATTAAAATACGAGATGCATTAAGTATTTTACAGAGTTGTATTGTAAAAATTTTGTAATTTGCACATATCTTAAAAATTGTATATAAATTTTCTCGATAAAAAACAACAACTAACGTTATTTACATTCTTAACTACGTGTGCACTAATATATACAAATTAAATTTGAATCAGTGTAGTCAATGAATAAAAATAACAGAATTTTGATATTGTTTTAATAAATCAATAAATCAAGTTAATTTCCTTTTCAGAAATGTTTTATTTTACGAAATGCAATAAAATTATGATGTATTTTTTTCGTCAGGACTATAGTAATAACCAATTCCTATATTAAAAAAAAATAAAATAAACTTAAAATATTTATAACAAAATTAGATTAAAATGAATTAAAATATATACTCTATTCACATTACTAAGAACAGAACGATATTAAACACTTATATAGTAAAATTTATGCATATAGAGTACCTTATATAATTTTATGTTTAGGATTACAAATTTTTGATGTAAAGTATTTCATGATTATTATCTTTTTTTTTTTTTCACAAACATATTTTTAAAATTTCTGAGGTAGGGTAAGTGCACCAGTGATTGACACTTTTAGAGCAATCTCTAATGTTTTAATGTTCTAGTCATTAGAAAATACTTTTAGAAATCTTAAGTCAATACATATGGTATAAAAGACATTCAGAACCACATATATGTTAAAATATATGCATTTGATAACAATTATTATTATTATTATTATTATTATTATTATTAGGAATTTTTGTTTGACACAAACTCAATCTTCTAGTAATTGACACTGCCAGATTTTCCTTTTATTAGTAATTGGCACCCGTCCCAGTGTTTGACACTGCTGGATATTCATTTTACCAGTTATTAGCACCCTATGCTCCAGTGTTTGACATAAAATGTTAAAATCATTATATGTAAAATATATGATTTTATTATTTTTCTTATTTATTAATTATTTCAGGATAGATGTCAATTACTGGAGTATGCCAATCACTGGAGCACCTACACTAATTTTAAAAGTTATATTTAATTAAAAAAATGTTAATTTGTTGTTAACTTGTTCTTGATTCTTATATTTAGCATAATAAACAGCTATACATTACTTACAAAAATTTGTATAATAGGTATATTAAATAAAAATTAAAGAATGTGAACATAAAAAATTAATAATATATAAATTGCTATTTTAATGTCATTACAAAGTTTGAGCAAAATGCAATCGACTGTCTATCATTAAATTTTGAAATTGATTGTCAGGTGATGCGACAGTCATTTACTAAGAGAAATGTCCAGGACAAACAAACAACAACAAAAAAAAAAAAAAAATACACGGCGATAAACGAAAATTCTGTAATGTTCCTGGCATTGTAGATTTTTAATTCAAAAAATCTAGTTTGGATTTAATAATGTTAATTGATATCTATGACATACAAACTATGACATCTTAATTGTATGGAGTCAGGTGCTTATTATCAAATCAATTGAGTGACTTTTTTTTTTCATTTTTAAGTGTTAATCTCGAAACCGTGACACAAAATTTACCGGTTGTACGTGATAAATTATACTGAGAAAATCAAATTGTCATCAAAGAAATCTACAATCGTACACGCACTAGTCTTTATAATAAATTAAGTTTCATCAAAGAAATACATATTTTTCACAAACGCTGTATAACTAAAAGGAAGCATCCTCTTTTTTTTTTTAATTTGCAGGAATTTTTCTACACCGTTTCAGGTCACGCGCTTTGAATTATTTTATTATTTATACATTTTCAGTCACATAGAGTAAATTGTAAGAAATATTAATACAGTTAATGGAAACTCACGTTTAATGAACCTTTATAAAGTGAAACAGACTTTAATAATTAATTTTGAAAAGTAAAATAGCATAGATTTAATATAATATGTCCAATTACCTTAAGAGATTCTGTATTCATAATAAAAATAATCCTTATTTTTCCTATTATTATTACAATTTTTAATCTAAATTAATAATGTATTAGTCACGAATATGAAGTATTCTACAAATATATTTCTATTCCGCTAGTGCAATTCTATCAAACAGAAAGGCGGACAAAAAAAAAAAAAAAAAAAAGTGGGGGGGGGAGTGTACTTCCAAGAAAGAACTTCCGAAACTATAACATTTTATTTCACATGAACAAGAAAGATATTAAAAAAATAAAAAATAAAAAATAAAAATTTTTAAACATGGAAATTTGTATATCGTAATTAGTTTTATGTTTATCTACAGCGCAATTAGTGAGAGAAAAGTTTCCCATTTTGGGAGTACTTTTTTTCTTTCTCCAAACAAAAAATTCCATTGCCACATGATTGATCTGGTAAAATATCAAGTCATTGCGACTGGTAAATTTAAAGACGTTTTGAAATCACATGTTTAATTATAATCGTCCTGTATTCCATGCTTATTATTTAATAATGGTGTGCAAAAAATAAGATTAAGATTTTCGGTCTTATTTTTAATAAATGAAAAAAATTATATTGAATTTACAAAGAATTATACTAAAATATGACATCAGCATGTAGCAAAATAGGAAAAATATTTCTTATTTCTAAAGATATACATTTACATTGGTAAATATACTTTATGAATGAATAATTTACAAAATTATAGGTTAAACTTTGTTGGTAAAATTAGTCTGGGTGCTATTTTCGCACCAAGAAGTTCGATAATTCATAACAGAATAGATTCATTACAAAATTGAAATATTCAAGTGATTTAAAACTTTCGATTTGTCTATAAATAAATTTAAATATCCTCTAATTCCAAGTACTAATATGTTGATTTAAAATTTATCAAAGCATTGCTGATGCTAAAATATACTGCATTGCATATCTACTCATCTGAATAAAATTTCAATAGTTAAGGAACTGAAGCTAGTAAATATTCACAAAGGAATTCCTTTGTACTCTATCCTTATGTTATATATCAGAACTTTAATTATTATCAAAAAGTATTACGATGAAATAGTGACATGAGAATATTTTATAATAAATTAAATTTTAAAATATATTAATGTAATATGCTTCACAGAGAGAGGGGGAAAAATGAAATTGATTAGTAGTAAAAAAGGAAATAGTTAGAAAAATTATTATGTTACGGCCATCAGAAAACAATACTTTTAATTTCTTTTGTGGATTTACGTATAACACAATCTCTAACACAATAACAAAAACACTATGACTCAATGTTATGTTATCATTATAGGTTCACTCTTTAAGCAAATTTTAAAAGTATGCTGTGCCTATCACAAAATTTTCTGTTATAATATTCTACATATTAGCAACAGAACACTTCATTGAGAAAAAATTATGTAACTGACATCTAGAATATAAATTGTAGCTCTAGCAAAAATACGAGGTTTGTCCTGAAAATACGTATAAAAGTTGAATAATAACTTTATTTTAGAATTATTCATGTATTACAATATGGTCTCCTTCAAAGTACTCTTCCTGAGACAAGATACACTTCTGCCAACGCCGTTTCCACTGTTGATAACATTGCTGAAAGTCTTTAGTTGTGATGCTGTTCAGTTGCCGTGTCGTTTCTGCCTTGATGGCTTCCCAAAGTGCCGCCCCCGATGCACCATTTTGCATTTCAGGAACAAGAAGAAGTCACAAGGGGCTAAATCGGGTGAATAATGCGGGTGGTCTGTCACGGTGATTGAGCTTCGGGCGAAAAACTCACGCACAACGAGCGACGTGTGTGCGGGCGCATTGTCGTGATGAAGGATCCACCTGCCCCCTTGTGGCAAATCCGGCCGAACACTCAAAAATCTCACGGCCATTCTTGCCTAGCTTTGCAAGAAACTTGATGTTGATGCGCTGTTCCTCAATCAGAGAGAGCTCCATGCCGACGCCAGGTGAAAAAGGGTAACTTTCAACAAGCAGCCGCACACTCCTACTTACACGCTGAGCGCTCTGACTCGAACTGAGCGTTGATGGGATTGGCTACAGCAGTAGTGCCACCTGGCGGTGACTACAAACTGTAAAATAAAATTATGATTCAACTTTTATACGTATTTTCCGGACAAATCTCGTACTTCCATTCCATCCTTATAAATTCTAGCTATCTTTACTAGTGAGTTCTAAAAACCCCTATGAGAATTCTAGACCGTTTTCCTACATTATGGTGTAGATTCCTGTACTGGTCGGGTATTACCCGACCCAATCCCGACCAGGGAATTTTGAATCAACCCGAAACCCGACCCGAACACGACAAATAAATTTTATTCGACCAAAAAACCGATCCGAACCCGCACTAAATAATTTTTGGCAACCCGCACACGACTCGAAACCGATTTCTTTACACCGAACCCAACCCGGATCCCGAATCTAAATGAAAATCATTAATTCATCTAAAAATCATGGAGAACATTTTTATTTTATAAAATAAAATAAATTTTAACTGTCACACTGCTGTGTGTGTGGTAAATCATTTCAAAAAGAATAAAAAATATAATTACTAACTTATAACTAAGCTAAAAATTAAAAAATCTAAAAAATGGATTAATAATAATTTTAAACTATTTATATGTGTTGTGAACTTCAAGTGTACAAAAATGGGTTTCAAGCTTAGAGTTGGTAGTTTTATTGTTTGATGCTTATCACACACAGAATAATATTAAAATAATACAATATTACACACGCCAACTAAACGTCCACTAAACTCATCTAAATCTACATTCCTATAACTTCTTAGAAACATCTGCAAGAAAAAATAAATAAATATCAGTTTAAATTTACAATATATTTTAAGATGGTGTGCGTAAAGTAGCCTGTTTTCAACAGCTTATGTTCTAAATAATAATTGCTTTTTTTTTTTTTTTTTTTTGTTCATTGCTTTAGTCGGGTATAGATTTTATTTTACTATGATAATTTGGATAAGTGTATATCCATCTTGGGTATATAGTATACAGCAAACAAATATCTGCTTTATTAAGATAATATTTTTTTGAAGGATGTTTTCACGTCGACCCAATTCATTGAAAACTAAACCCGACCCGAACCCGAACCCGACCCGCAGTAAAAGAAATCCAGTCAACCCGACCCGATGCAGGACTCTATCATGGTGGTCAGTCTCTTTTAAAAATTTCAGTAAATAAATGTGAACACAAGATTTTGTTTTAGTAAGTATAATTTAGATTTAAAACCCAATTCTAGAAAAGCAAGCGAGAATTTCTCGCAGTACAAAAGATTCATAACTTTCATAATATTCATAATATTGTTTTATAATCTAGAAAAGTGTAGACTAGAAATTCTCGATCATTTCGTCTATCCAGGTTATTTGTTTACCTTAAAAGAATAACTCGGAAACTATTTCTAAACTATTTCTAAACTATTTCTAGTTTAGGGATTTAGAAAATGGCTATTTACTTGTTCTAGATGAAAGCGGCACATTTTTTTTTTTTTTTTTTTTTTTTTTTTTTTCGTGTAATATACGTATACAATAACTTTGTCTTCGTTTAAAAATAAAACTATGTATTTCAGATTTTGTAATGCTTTGTAACAATACCTAGGACATGGAAATTTGCCATGTTAAATTTAATGTGTGGCGACTTTCAGTAGTATTTAATAAAAGCACATTTACATGTGCCAATAGTTCAACAATTAAAATTAAAAAGTAATTTTATAATTCAACAACTATTTTTAAATGCATAAATTTGAAACTACAATTATTTCATATCGTTATGCAAAATATAATATTAAAAACTTTATTTTTGTTTATCAACAGATGAAATATTTATCTCAAATATTGAAAGCATTGTCTAAACCTAAATCATCTACACGTCGAAAAATGTGAAAAAATTTGGTAATTCCTAAAGATATATATTTATATTAGTAAAAGTACTTTGAGAATGAATAATTTGCAAAACTAGAGATTTAAATTTATTGGTAAAATTAGTTAGGGTGTTATTTTCACACAAAGAGATTTGATAACTCACAATAGAATTGATTAACTACAAAATTGAAATATTTAAGTGATTTAAAACTTTCGGTTTGGGGCTATAAATATAGTCAAACATTCTCCTATTTCGAATACTGCTACATATGTTTAAAATTTTTCATGAAGGAATTGATAATGTTAAAACATACAGCTTTGCATATCAACCCATCTGAATAAAATTTCAGTAATTAGAGAATTTACAGCTCGCAAATATTCACAAAGGAATTCCTTTGTACTGTATCGTTATATTGTATTTCAAAACTTTAATTAATATCAAATGGTATTACAGTGAATTAGTGACAATGACATTTTGCAATAAATTAAATGTATTTAATATATTTATACATTGTGCTTTACAAATAGAAAATGTTGAAAAAAGAAAATGTTCGAGTGTAACTTTGATCGAAACCAGTCACAAAATGTTATGTAATAACTATAGGTTTACCCCTTAAGTATTTAAAAAAAAAAAAAAAAAAAAAAAAAAAAAAAACTATATTTTGACAATCACAAATCTTCCTTCTATATCATTTTACATAACAAAACCACAACACGTAACGTACACAATATTTAGACAAATTGGCTTCTTACAGTCGGCAGCAAAATTATTCGAGGATTTATTTAACAAAACAGTATTAAGTGTTACTTTTTTCATACAGGACCTTTTGCTAGCGCTCGAAGAATTTTGCTGCCGACTGTATAACAGAGATGGGATAAACAGTTACTTTTCAATAATATGTTACTTCGTTCCATATTACCTTTGGTAATACGTTCTTATAATATATTTTTATAACCTATTATTATTTAGTTTATATATGGCTAATGTTTTTCTAATCCTTTCGGGATGTACAATATATACATTAGTCCCGCATAATGGATGCGGTTTATGTTTTTCAGTCCCAATGCTTTCGAAGAGTAATCTTCACTTTATTTAACAGTAAAACTTCTGCAAAAATAATAATAATAATAATAATAATAAAACGCTGATACGAAATAATGGTAGAGTTAAAGTTTGAAAAGTTTTGCAAAAACGTTCGTCCGAAGCGAGTAAGTATAAAATTCTGTTAAATAAAGTACTCCCATTTGAACACGAAAACAGAGTATTTCAAATAATATCAGGTAACACGTATATAAGGGCCATTTAATGTAAAAAAAATGCTCATATTGTAAGCTTTATGATTAAGAAATTAATAAATATTAATAACAAATCTTTAATAAACATCTTTAATAAACCTCTTTAAGACATCCCAAATTTTAAACAATCGAGTAATTGTCTCTTTAGATTTTCGAAAGAACTTGAATATTCCATATTGACTAGAAAATTAATATGTTTTAACCATATTTAGCAAACAGTCACTCTGAATATGTTTTGTAAAATTAGAAACACTTGCTTTAAAACACGAATTTTGGTTACAAAATCCGCATAAAATGATTTATAATCTCAGACACTTAATTTTAACCTACGACCACAATTAACGATTCTTAACACTTTTACTTCTTTTAAATCAATAAAAATTGTCTCGAGAAAAATCAAGTAAAAAAAAGAAAAGAAAAGAAAGAAAGAAAGAAAAAGAAAAGAAAAGCGGAAAAATGAACAAATAAAAATTAAATATTCAATTTTCTTATCAAATTATTCTTGATAAAACCACGATATATAAATGCTCGCCAACACTACCAGTACGCCATATGTGATTACGCTTTTTCCATTCCAGCTGCTACAAGCAATTTCAAATATAAGCAAACTCTCTTAATCTTTCCGCTCTGTAAAAACACATTCTTTCTAAACATTTCCCATAATTTCCCGAAATTATTACAAATACACAAAGCGAATAAAGCCTAGCAAGTGTAATCCCCTATTCCCCTCCCCATGACTAAATAATCAACAATGAATAATCACACCTAATCTATCTCATGATCTTAAATTAGCATCATGACAATATTATTTCGTTAAACGGTGGCATTAAGGTATCTTCAACATTAAATGTTACGTACGAACATAAACTATAATAATATTAAACTAAACTAAAACACAATAATGTTCAGTTTAGAATAATACTTTGA
The DNA here is from genome assembly GCA_963930645.1 of Salticus scenicus. Taxonomy (NCBI): domain Eukaryota; kingdom Metazoa; phylum Arthropoda; class Arachnida; order Araneae; family Salticidae; genus Salticus; species Salticus scenicus. The sequence goes on along the minus strand of OZ005655.1, from coordinate 206,256,581 downwards.
ATACAATGTTAGAAAGATCTAAAATAAACAAGGCCTTTACATATTTCAAAAGAATGTTTGACTAATATGTAATCTGCGAGTTTAAATTTCACAGGCAGACTATACTAGAGCTGTAACAAACCGTATGTATTCTATTCGTTACTTAAATACGGGTATTCTTTCAGACTTGAAGTAACGAATCGGTACTTTAGAATTTGACGCGTTACTCTTTACTTTCGTTATTGCATCCAGCGTCACAGAGCAAAGTTCGAACATTTGTGTGGGAATTCTGATGAGAAAGATGCGGTGTCTTTTACGTTACTCGTTACTATTTCGTTAAATATGTGATGCTGTAGCTAACATGTAGTGTGCAGGAGTTGTCAGATGCTGGAAGATGGGTGTTTTATTAGTTACTGGTATGATGTGATTCGGTCTAGTAGTTTCCGTATGATTTGGTTTCGGTAGTCGCGATGTTCTGTAAATAGTTTTGTTTTGTAAATTCATTATGGGAAAGAGAGTATTCAAACTCGTTACTTGTTTGATGCTGTATCATGTAAGTTGTTCTTGTGTGATTTGGATAACGTTTGATATTTTTTTCAGAACATTTATTATGCAAAGAAAAAAAGAAAATTTACAAGTTTTTTTTTTTTTTTTTTTTTTTTTTTTAATATGTTATTACAGAAGTGCAGGGTAATTATAATTAAAGTTACGATTTCAAAACGCTATAATTTTAAAACTACCCATCAGAGCGATTTTACATTTTACCAGAGCAATCGTGAGGCAATGAAAATTTATTTCAGGGAGGAAAACAGTAGTTGCAACATGTTCCTATAGATGGCGCTGTCAGGGTAATGTCAGGGGAAACGCCTAAATAGACTCATTAAACACAGGAATGTTGTTAGCAACACAATGGAGTAACAAGGAACAATTGACTTCAAGGGTTTACTACAATTTTTTAGCAAAAAGACAAGAATGTGTGTTTACAGCGGAAACAGTTATAGTGGAAAGAGAAAAAGAGGAGCTTCATGAAACAAATAATTTACGGATAATTAACGGAACATTTTGGAACTTTTTTTTTTCTTTTGCCAAACAAAATTTCATTGCCTCACGATTGCTCTGGTAAAATATCAAATCGCTCTCATGAATAGTTTGGAAATTACAGCGTTTTGAAATCGTAACTTTAATTATAATCACCATGTACATCCATACACTCAAAAAAAAATTTTCTCGTGTTATTATTATTATCATTATATTTATTATAACAGGAACTTTTTTTCTAACAGAGAAAAAATATAATAGAATCAAGATAAATAAATAAATGAAAATAAATCATTAACTTTGAAAGCGATTTAAAAAGCAACATAATTACCAAAATTATGCACAGTGAAAGAACAAAATTAAAATTGTATCCTAAACAGAATTTGATTTAAACGAGAATTTTATTGTTTTGTTTATCATTAGTCTAACAAGGATTAGAGAAATGACACTCCCTCTCTCTCTCTGTTTTTTTTTTTTTTTTTTTTTTTTTTTTTTTTTGTGTGTGTGTGTGCAGAGATATAAGATGGAAGTGTTATTTATTTAATACGAAATTTTCAGTAGTATATTACAGTGATAATATGATCCTATGTAATAATGGTATTATTTATCTTATGATGTGAAATAACGCCCAACTCTACTGAATAATTAAGCATTTTGTATAGGTAAATTGGTGCACAATTCAACACTTGATGCTGAGATATAGGTATTAGAATAGACGAAAAGTCGAAGGCCTTTTACGAATTCACAGCCCGTAGCCCACATTTCCCGTTTTTTAGATTTTTTTTTTTTTTTTTTTTTTTTTTGAGTACTTTTCCTGCGTTTTCTGACTTGTGTAAGTTGACTTTTGTATTTTTTCGAAAGTTACATTTGCTGTGAATTAGCTTATCAAGAGTGTTGAAGAAAACAAAAAAAAAAAATGAAAGAAAATTAACGAAAGACAGAAAAGAAAAATTGCATTGTGCGGCAGCGTTTTGTATCAATATAGACCCACACATATATACATATATATATATATATAAATTGTTTTCCATGGTAGATGCATTTTTTGTCTGGTGCATTTTAAGTATTTGCAGCACAATTTTCATAAAGTAATTTTAAACAATATGTGAATACGATAAAATAAGAAGAAAATTACTCTTTAGAAACCATGGCCTAAATTAAAAGAGGGTAATAATAATGCTGTGCAATAAATTATAAAAGCTGACAACTCTGTAGCTTTTGCTCTAGAGTTGCCATAAATTTCTTGTAACACAGAAATACACAGATATATTATTATCAAAGTGCCTTTAAGAATGCTACGGCATTTCTCCCTCCCATAATTACTAAATATTTCGTGGCATCATTTACGCCCTTTGTTAAGTCCTCTAGTGAGGTAACGTAAAAAATCATCAGTAGAAAAAAATATGTTGTCCAGCAAGCGTCAACTATCTTACTATAAGAAATGAAAATAAAAAATAATTTTAATCTATTATTAATGGTCCGTCGTTTATATTTATCAAGACCACTATTAGTGTTTAAAATCAATTAGAGGGTAAAAATTTCATTGATCTAATACTTTTTATCCTCAACGTGGAAATAAGTATTAATTTTGCAATGCATATGCACAGATAATTAACGGAACTGTTTGATTTTCGCTTCTAATTCAAAAATTATAAATCACTTGGATTTTTATAAGTGTTCCTAATTAAATTATACATTTCAGTGAAAATGTCAGGGAATCCCATAGTAATATTTAAGATCAACAAACCTACTTATATTATAAACGCATATCAAAACATAAGGAAAGGCCATTGTTAATGATAAGGTACGTATTTCATTGTTAACATTATAAATATTTCTTATGAAATATTCTGGCCGATATTCACACTAAATTTGGAGAAACTGTAAAAACTCTGAACTGCTAATGGCTTTTTTTTCGACACATCCAATTTAGTAAATACTGAGAAAAGTTTTATTTTTATGTAAAAATTAAATTAATTTATTAAATGAGCTATATCACTCCCTTTTTTAATCTGTTAAATATTTTTAATTTGGAATACCTTTGTATTTAAAATTAAATACTAAATAAATACGTATATCAATATATTATCAAGAACAGTGCCACTTGCTAGCTTACATATTGGGTTGTTCGGAAAGTAATTTCGTTTTTCTCAGCAGAGGATTTAATTGTAATTTTTTTCACACCATCTTCACAATTACGCTGCATTAACATTAGATATTCTGACAGTTGATGTAGCAAGCTTGCTTGTAAAAAACTTCGTTTTATTCTGTTCAATAGGTTTTGATTGCTGCTCTATCCAATAAAGAAAATCGGAAGCGACATTTTCGGCATATTTTGTTTTTGGTATGAAAAAGGCGAAAATACTGTCCAAAAAAGGGGGAAAAAATATACAATGTGCATACAGAAAATTAAAGATCGCCAGTGTCAAAACTGGTTTACCAAATTTTGTTCCGGCAATTTTGACGTTAAAGATGCATTACGTTCTGGAAAACCAGTTTATGCTAATGAAGAGAAATTAAAGTATTGATTTATGAAAACTGCCAAATAAGAACTCGTGAGATCACTAAGAAACCGACTAAAGTGGAGAATACATAATTCAATAAAATATTTATACAATATAAGAAAATTGTCTTTCGTTTTAAAAGGAAAAAAACGAAATTATATTCCGAACAACCCAATATATTTGCAGTAAATATTATTTTAACTATTTTCTTTATTTTCACATTGTTTTGCACAGGATATATAGAAGAAGTTAGAAGCCCACGAAATTGATTTAACGAAATATACCTATCTTAAGCCGTGGCGGCCTCTACCTTCTTTTCTAATTTAAATTTTATATGTTTATTTATTTTATTTTATTTCCTATTATATACATTTTTCATATATATTGAATATATATTCTCATACAAAAGTGTCTCAGAAGCAATCCATATTAGCTTTCGACTATCTACTGTTTTATATAAGGTTTCACTCCCATAATTGTTTTTTTTTAATTATTATAGTTTAATTCATATTTATTTTAACTATTCCTGGATGTATATTTTTTTAATCGTAAGGATAAATTTTGTTTCTACGATTATTTTACATTATTTATATATGAAAAAAGTATAAAAGCGAAATGAATAAACTAAGTGTAGAAGAAGGAGTAGAGGGCATTGTTATTTAAGCGTACAAAAAGAAAGTTATTTTAACCCTCTAGCTTACAAGATATAATCGCGGACGCCAAATAAACTTAAAAGCATACAAAAGAAGTTATTTTAAACTCCTAAGATTTCTAAAAAACTAAATAAATTTCAATAACAACAAAATCTATTTGCTGCTTTTATTCCACTGAAAAATTTGAATACTGAGGGAAAGAAACTAGATGCACGCACACGAGCATCATCTGAAATCTTCTTTTTTTTTTACAATAATAAAAATACATCACGTGAGTTAAAAAAATATAAAAATGAGAGAATAAAATAAAACATGGACAATATCTAACATCCTCCCACCTTTTGATTATATCTTATAATCAAAACCCTTCATTTTGATATCTCTAGAAGATTTCTTCTTCATAAAATCAGTCTGGCTGGCATTTTAATTAGTCTTCCAGATCTAGTCTTTCTAATTTCCCTGCAGGACTTATCCTCCAAAGGCTTTTCAATTTGTGCTTCCTTCACAGCTGGATTAGGAAACGTATTTTCAGCACCGTCACTAGATGATACTTCTAGAGGATAGATTCTTTGTATTGGTCGAAGTATCTCCGAATGAGATGTTTGTAACTTTACGAGGCGCACTTTTCCATCTTTTCCATGAATAAGCTCTATGATGCGTCCTAATGGCCAGTGCATCCTTTTTTTTATTGTCCGCTCCCACCAACACAATGTCTCCTACAGAAACTGTCTGTTGGCTTCTTCTCACATTCGGTCGCTGAATAAGTAAACCCAAATACTCTGATCTAAATCGATTTCTTAAACTCATCTGCAGTGATTGTTTGTATTTAAGCCTTCGTTTGAAAGAATTTCCCTCGACTGCATCAATGCCTGGTAAAATGTATTCATGAATATCTTTCAAAAACATGGCAGGAGAAATTGGTTTAATAGCTTCTTGCTCTGACATGTAAGTCAAAGGTTGAGAATTGATAATGCTTTCGCAATCAGCCAATACAGTAATAATTTCTTCATAATTCAAGCACGCTCGCCCAAGGACTCTTTTTAATAGATCTTTCATCAGTCTGATGAGCCCCTCCCACCATCCGTCTCACCACGCCGCAGTTGGCGGATTGAATTTCCATTCAATTGAATTGGTTGCTCCATCCTTTTGTATATGATTCCAGTTCAGTCGTTTCAAATAGTTGGCTGCACCAATAAAATTAGAGCCATTGTCGCAATATATAATGGAACATCTTCCTCTACGAGATATAAATCTTCTTAAAGCCATCAAAAAAACCTCGGTAGATGCTGATGTAACAAGTTCAAAATGTACTGCCCGATAGATAGCACATGTGAACAAGATAACCCAACTCTTTTGATTGTCTTTCAGAAACAAAGGACCAGCCATATCAATACCAATGATCTGAAACACAGCTGCATCTTTTACTCGATTTTCTGGTAGAGAAATAGGCGAAGATTCCACGTTCTTAGAGTTGAATCTTTTACAAGAAGTACATTTAGATAAAACAGATGTCACAGTTCTTCTACCATTCAAAATCCAATATTTTTCTCTAATCAAATTTAAAAGAATCTGAGGACCTGCGTGACAATTTTTCAGATGAAAATATGAAATTAGTCGTTTAACAACTTCATGATTAGATGGTAGAACGATAGGTGTGAGAAAATCCTTCTTGTCTTGTCTATACAAAATTTTAGTTTTCACGCGTATTATATCATCCTCATCTTTGAAAGTCTCAAGAGTTTTCAATTTCTCATAATCTTTAGAGGAAAAAGCTTCCTTCTGAATCATCCAAGCTATTTTCATTTCTGCTTTGTGAAATTCCTGACTTGTCAATTCTCCTTTCACTTTATCCTTTGGATTACAAGTATTATGTTTAAAACGGAGAATCCATCCAACAAGGCGCACGATTTTCTCATAACATGAAAAATATTGATAGTGGATATTCTGGGAATTTTCATCTACATTTATCAGTAATTTTGTCGATTTTAATTTTTCTCTTTCAACGTCTTCTTCATTTATATTCTGGCAGATGAAATTCATATGTTTATTGTACTCATATGGATTCTTAAGCCACGATGGACCCTCCCACCATTTGAGAGAGACAAGTTGTTTGGCTTTACAACCCCTAGAGGGTAGATCCGATGGGTTAATTCCACTGGGAATATATTTCCATAAAGAAGGATCAGTCAAACTCCTGATTTCTTGAACTCGGTTCCTGACGAAAACTGACCAGTTCTCTTCTCTGATTATCCATGCAAGAACTGTCGTGGAATCACTCCAAAAATATTTTTCCATATTTTCCCAACTGAATGCATCTGTTACTGATTTCGATAATCTAGCACCAATCAAAGCGGCTAAAAGCTCCATTCGAGGTATAGTTGGGCACTTTAAAGGACTGATGCGGGATTTGGCAGCCAGAAGGAATAATTTCACTTGATCAGCTTTTTATATTCTCAAAAATACAACAGCAGCATAAGCCTGATTACTAGCATCACAAAATGTATGAAGAGTACATTTTTTTTTAAATTATGTGGAGTGACTTGAATGTATCGCGGAATCTCAATTTCTTCCAATATATTTAATTCACGAAACCATACGATAAACTCGTTTTTTAGATCCCCGGTAATTTCTTCATCCCAGGTTAAACCAATTTTCCAGGTTTTCTGTAACATCATCTTAGGGCAAATCATGACTGGTGAAGTAAAACCAATTGGATCAAAAACTTTATGTGCCACTGATAACATAGTACGTTTTGTTATTTTCTCCAGATTTACATCTTTCGTCTAGGATACATTGACCTTTAAAATGTCCGAAAATCTGTTCCAGTGTAATCCAAGTACAACAGCTTCTTTACCGTGTTCCGTGTCCTTTCTCTCTTCTGTATGTTCCCATCCTCTTAGGTCGAATCAGCCTTTAGACATTAGGTTTTTAGAGCAAGTAATAAATCTCTTTAACTCTTCCTTTGTACGGACACTCGTAACAACATTGTCAACATAGAAGCTTCTCAACAATCTTTGCTTAAGTTCTGGGTCGCATTCTTCATCATTTTTAATATGGTATTCTATTACTAAAGCTAGCAAAAAGGGTGAACTCTTGACTATAAAAACGACTCTAGCATGACGAAATATTCTAAGCTCACTTTGTTCTGGATTGCTCCACCAGAGGAAACGTAAAAAATCCCAATCTTCTTTCCGGATGCTTATTTGCAAAAACGCTTTCTTGATATCAGCTAAGACACCGAATTTATTTTCTCTAAATCGCAAATGTATGTCAGGAATTAATTCAATGAGATTTGGACCGCAGTGTAGACATTGATTCAAAGATGGATGGTTTTGGATTCTTGCTGATGCGTCAAATACTGGACTAATTGGAGTATTGCTATTCTCCTTTATAAATGGTCGATGAGGTAAGTAGTGTCCATAAAAGGACCTTTCACATTCAGGAACCTCTTCAATAATTTTGTCGCCAAGCCATCCTTAAAGTACTTCCTCATATTTTTCATAAATATTACTCGCAGGTAGTTTTTGTGTGACATTGGTTAACCTTTTCTTGGCTAAACACAAATTATAAGGAAAAGGTGGTTTATCTTCAGCCCATGGCAAGGATATTTCATAACGACCGTCTTTATTCCGTGTTACTGTCTGTAGAAAGTGTTCTTCGATCTATTTCCATCTTAGATAGCTTTTCGATTGGATCACTTATTCCAAGTAAATCTAATCTCCATAAGTCGGAAATTTCTGCTTCTTTTACAAACATAGAAGTAACTGATAGCGCTAATTTTTCTTTAGATGAACTTTCTTGAGGAACTTCTCCCATTAATGTCCAGCCAAAAAGTGTTTCCATTGCAACTAGCCCAGAAGACAACACTTCTCTTCGACCTGTCAATAATTTACCGATTATATCGGCTCCAATCAGTACTTGAATAGATTCATCGGCATCGCCAACATCTGTCAAAACAATGTCTTTCTCGGCCAATTCTTTCAGCCAAGAACCTTTTCCCACAGGTTTAACATTTTCACATATAATATTTTGATCCAAAACCTCAAAATTGCATCTGAATTTCCCTGTCAAATCTCTTAATTTTATTTTATAAAAGTTATGTTCATATTCTTTGGTTGAGACTCCGCCAAAAAGTGAATATACAACATTCTCTTTTTTAATGGCTTCATTTCTTCTGCTAATTTCTTCAAAATATACGATCTTTGTGAACCAGTATCCAAAATTAGACGAATATCCTTTTCTTTATTATCAGAGACGACTTTTGCTTTGAGAGTTTGAAGAAATACCTTTGGATTTTTATTGAAATTGGCCATATTTACTTCACTTTCATTTGACTTTTCTTTTTCTTCCCTTTCATTTGTTTTGCCTTTATCAAGACTTTGGCACATCACGGTGGAATGTTTTCTATCACAGATAAAACACTTCAGGACAGCTTTACACAGTTTGGTAGTGTGACCTGACCCCAAACAGAGGAAACAGCACTTCTTATCCTTTAGAACATTCTGCTTCTCATTAAAACTCATCTTTCGTGCCGTAAAACAGTCTGAACTCATATGCTTTCCATCACAAAACACACAATTTTTCTTTAGATCCTGTTTAAAAGAAGTCATTAATAAAGTAGAGGCAGTGGGTATAGGCTTAACAACATCAGTATAAGTCCTTCTTTTTCTATAATTTCGGTCATCATTTTTCCTTGCCAGACCAAAACCGGCGACCGCCAAATTTATTCTTTCATCTCCTTCAACTTCACATTTGAGAAATTGCATCAAATTGTCCAACCGTTCTTTCGCATCAGAACTAGTAGAAACAATGTTACTTCTATTCCAAGCTTTCAACAATTCAGCTGGAAAACAGGATTCTACCATAGGATATAATATAGAAGCGATTTATCAGTAGTGACACCCAACGTTTCAAGAGCCCTTAAATATGATTCAAGTTTATCGTACAATGAAGTAAGAGAAAATTTTTCTTTTGTATCAGCAACTATAATTAATTTTAATAATTCTCTAACGTACACTTCAACTAGAAGATCATCTCTTCCATAACGAGCTTTTAGACTCTCTATAACTTTGGCATAGTTCGCGCCAGTTGGCGGAAAACTATCTACAACTTCTCGTGCTCTGGAACCAGCGACCGTTGCTTGAATGAGGTACTGGAATTTGTTTTCTGGAGGAATATCGTTATCTTTATCTATCTGCTCAAACTGACTCCAGAATGGTAGCCATTCTTTTAAATCGCCATCAAATTGTCGGAATTGTAACTTGGGTAAGGAAATTTTTCTTCTAGATGCATTATTTTCACTAACAGTTAAAATTGACTCCCCTTGAATGTAGGCCTGGGACTGTATTCTAGCCAATTCCAACTGTTGGTCTAATTCCATCTTCTTTATCTCTAATTCTTGATTAAGCATTTTTCCTTCTTGTTCAAGTTTAAGTTTTTGTTGTTCAAGCTTAAGTTTCTCCTCTTCTTCAAATTTAAGTTTTTCTTGCTCGACTTTCAATTTTTCTTTTTCTTGCCTCTCAACAACAGCCGTTGATAGAATTTCTTGCACAAAACTGGGATCATTTTTATATTCGTTGCTATTCAAAATAATTTCCTTCAAGGTAGCAATAGTACATTCAGGAGGAATTATTTCGCCAAGCTCTTCCACTACAAACTTCAGATCGGCTTTTCTAAAACCTTTAATTGCTTGAAACATATTGTTTTACTTCGTCCTGTCGCGTAGACGTCACAAAATGTTATTTAAGCGTACAAAAAGAAAGTTATTTTAACTCTCTAGCTTACAAGATATAATCGCGGACGCCAAATAAACTTAAAAGCATACAAAAGAAGTTATTTTAAACTCCTAAGCTTGTGAGGTTGAGACGTCAGAACGTCACCACAGTTGTTTTAATTAAGCTGGATCCAGCAAGGTAGGAAGTGGGGACGGTTAAAATCACTCCGTCGCCAGTGACTCGGTGACGGTTGAGGTCGGAGTAGTTTTGTGTCTGCAGGGTGCTGCATTAAAAGACTTAGATTTTGAATATTAGTTAAATTAGAAGATATTTTTAAAAGTACGGATTGAAATGTAGTGAAAGGAGGGTGTAGGAAGAAGTATAAAAATAGAGATGGTTTTAGTAGATATAGTGGATGTTGGAGGATCGTATAGTGGATGTCGGAGGATATTATAGTGGTTGTGATGAATCTTAGTTTTACGGATATAGAGAAGTAGAGCAGTGGAGTTTTAGTGGCGTGAAGTTAAGTAGTGTTGAGTGTTGGTGAGTGTCTACTAGTTTTCGGAAAGTTCAAGCTGGGGCAGAAGGCAATCCTCTGTCCCATAGTGAAGCCGTAGTATTGGAGTACGAGTGCGACCGTCTCTACGCCTTCGACTATCTGCTGTGGTGAGATATTTAAGATAATTAAATTGTTGATTTATATATTTTTGATTTAATAATACGCTGACTGAGCTAAGAGCTATTTTCCGGGCCGCCCTCCCATTAATCTGTTTCAAATAAACTTTTATTTGTTGTTCAATTAAAGTCTCTGGTTTTCTTAGTAACCTAAGTATTTAAGTTAAGATGGAGTTTGCAGAAAGGCAAACGCCACAGTGGCGCCCAACTCAGTTCGACATCCCCCCCACTCGGGTTTATTTTACTGGCTTAGACAATGTACTTAAATTTTTTGAAGATCTTGAACAGTATTTTGATATATATAAAATTGACGAGGATGATAAATTTAATTTATTAAAATACTCCTTAAAAGGAGATGCTAAAATCTGGTATGACACCATTGCATCTAGAGCTCTAGGCCAAAATCCTACGTATGAGGATTTGAAGCTCAAAATTAAAAATTCATTCTCTTCTATTGTGGATAAAACCAAACTCCGTCAAGAACTTTATACGACAAAGATGTCGTTTTACGACAAACCCACCATTTTTTTATTACGTAAATTCGACATTATAAAGCGGCTGGATTTAGTTTTATCTTTTGCCGCTGCAATGGAAATCATAACCCGCTTTTGACTATTCCTATTCAAGATTACCTTGATCTGAAACCTGTCACCTCGTACGACAGTCTGTTTCAAACCTTAGCTAAATATCAAGAACGACACCCTCCAAGGGCGGAAAACACCTTTAATCGCCAACGGGGTAATGGAAATATGCAAAATTCTAGGCGTGAAAATTTCACCCCCCCCCCTCAAAATTTCAATCGCTATCAACAAGAACGTCAATCGCCGCAGACAAGGCGTAATAACTTTCAAAATTCTCGGAACAATCGTTCTAATCAAAATCAGTCTCAAAACTTTTCTCGAGCTGATAGAAATAACAGAAATTTTCGTAACTCTCGTAATAACCAGAGTCGTCAGTTAAACGAGTAAGTGGCTCTTGTGAGGAGGGTCAACAGCCACTGAATATCTCAACCACCTCCATATGTTTAGACACAATTTGTATCAGTCCGGTGGACCTTCCTAATTTGAATGCAATAATTCATGATATTTTCATACCTACTTATTGGGACACTGGTGCTGAACGCTCCTTTCTAGCATATGAAACTTATAAGAAGTATTTTGATTTTAAACCTTTAAAGCGGACAAATTTAAATATTACAACGGCTCAAGGCAAGTCCTGTGTTAATAGAGGCGAAGTCAGCCTGAATGTTAAAATTCATAATTTAAGAGTTAATTGGCCTTTTTACGTCATCGACAATCTTCAGCATCCCTGCATTATAGGGTTAGATTTTATGAAAGCAAACAATGTTGAAATAAATTTTGCCAATAAATCTTTGCATATTGATGATTCTAAGTCAAATTCTAAACCTGTCGAGCCGACAGAGTTACTTGTTAATTTAGAGGAAAGTGCCCTCACTCATATTGAAAAAATTGATTTTGTTAATTTTCTTAATCAGTTTAAACAGTTATTCTCTGAGACACCTGGCTTAACCCATGTTGTTTGCCATGAAATTGACACTGGAACTAATAATCCAGTCTTTAGTAAGCCTTATCGTTATGATCAAGCCAAACAAGATATTATAAATTGGCATATTGATAAAATGTTGCAAAATGATATTATTATGCCTGTAACTTCTCCTTATGCATCTCCTGTTGTTTTATGTCGTAAGAAAAATTGTAAACCTATTACTGATCCTGAAGCATGGAGATTTTCAATCGATTATCGTAGGCTAAATTCTATTACACAATATCCTCAGTATCCCTTGCCTATAATTGATGATTTGTTAGCTCATATCACAACGACAAATTTTATGTCTACTCTCGATCTGACATCAGGTTATTTTCAAATTGCAATGAAACCCGCTGATATATCAAAAACAGCGCTTATAACTAAAAATGGCACGTTTGGTTTTAAATGAATGCCTTTCGGATGTTCAGGGGCTGTGGCGACATTCCAAAAAGCCATGGAAACTATTCTTAAACCTGTTTTGAATAAATTTGTACATGTTTATCTCGATGATATAATAATCACGTCCTCAACTTACAATGAACATTTAGATCATTTAAAAACTGTTTTTACTCTACTGCAAAATGCAGGATTAACTTTAAATTCCTCTAAGTGCCATTTTGCACGACAGGAAATTAAGTACCTAGGCGTCAAAATAACGCCTGCTGGTATTTCTGTAGATAATGAAAAAGTTCAGCCAGTTTTAAACATGCCCCCTCCTACAACTTCCAAACAAGTTTCGAGATTTCTAGGCATGTGTGCTTGGTATGGGAAATTTATACCTAATTTTGCTCACATATGCGAGGCCCTCTTTAAACTCAAAAGGAAAAGAGTTAAATTTCACTGGTCAAATGAAGCACAAGAAGCATTTGATAAGTTAAAAACTATACTTAGCGCTCCTCCTGTACTAGCTCATCCTAATTATAATATTAAATTTCAAGTAGCTACTGATGCTTCTTCGTACGGCATTGGTGCCGTTTTAAGCCAAGAAGGCCGTCCAATAGCATATGCGTCCCGTACGCTTAACGCTGCAGAAAGAAATTATCCAGTAACTGAACGTGAATGTTTAGCAGTGCTTTGGGGACTGCAAAAATTTCGTTTATATTTTACGCAACTTCCAGTAACAGTTGTTACAGATCATGGCATTAACTCGGTTAACAACTGGAAAGAATCTCTCACCTCGCATGATTCGATGGACTCTTAAGTTATCTAACTTTAATATAAACATCGAACACCGACCTGGTTCTGACAATATCGTAGCTGACGTTCTTTCACGTACTATTCAAACTCAAGAAAATAAGATTGAATCTAATTTTACAAATCAATCCCTTGCTTTAAATGAAAAGAATGATCAGTTAAATTCTACTGTTAAAGCCTCATATATTCATCATTCGCATTTAAAGGCTGAACCGGTTCAATCCGAAATATTAGCAGACGTGACTAAACTCGTGTAAAGGAAATTGAAAGTGAACAAGTAAACCAATGTGCTTCTACAAATCTAGTACCTACCTTAAACAATAAATTCGTATCTGATCAGGAAAAAGTAGCTTTAGCGCTTATGCCAGCATCTGTATTAAATTCAAGAGATCAATTAATCCAAGAACAAAAAAATGATCCCGAATTTGGATTAATCTATAAGTATTTAGACAATCCTGAGTCAGTTTCATTAATTGAATCAGCCATTGCCTTAAACTGGTCCCAATCTTTTTCTTTAATCGATGGCTTGCTTTTTTATTCAAAAATATTATCATCTTATGGCGAATTAAGAGTTGTAATTCCCCAATCTCTTCGTCAAGCCATCCTATTTGAGTTTCATGACTCTCCAATTTCGGGGCACTTTGGCATTAGGAAAACTTATAAAAAGCTCAAAGATGCCTGTTACTTTCCTAAAATGAGGAAGTTTGTTAATGAATAGGTTTCGAGTTGTCGCTTGTGCCAGCAATATAATTATAAAAATGTAAAGCCGGCCGGTAAATTAATTCCTATTAAAGTTGATTTTCCAAATCAAATTCTTGGACTCGACTTAATCGGTCCTTACCCCCTCTCTAAACCAAATAGATTTCGTTATGTGTTAGTTATGGTGGATTATTTTAGTAAATGGGTTGAATTTGTGCCTTTACGTAAAGCTTCGGCACAAGCAGTGGCCACTGCCTTCTTTAATAATTATATTTCTCGTTACATCGCCCCCCTTCAAATTGTAACGGACCATGGTCCTCAATTTATAAGTAATGTTTTTAAGGCACTTTGCGATGCACTCGAAATTAAACATGTCTTCACGGTTCCATATCGGCCGCAAGCTAATCAGGCCGAACGTGTCTATAGAACTTTAATTAACATGATTGCGACGTTCATTGGTCAAAATCATGAAAATTGGTAGCAGTTTCTCTATCATTTTCGCTATGCGATTCGTACAGCGGTAAGTGATGCAACCGGAAAAACTCCCGCTGAATTGTTTTTGGGCAGAAAGATTCTGACCCCCTTTCAAAAACTGGTATTAGTACAGCAAAACGCATCTGAATTTATTTCGCGAAATATTGAAGAATTGCTACCAGAAGTTCAGAGAAATTTGAGAAAAGATCAAGAGCAACAAGCTGTATATTATAACCTTAAACGTAGAATTTTAGAAGTAAAAGTGGGAGATAAAATACTCCTAGAATCACATTTTCTTAGCTCTAAAAAAGATTCTAAAGTAGCTAAATTTGGGCCAAAATTCATTGGGCCTTTCTCTGTTTTAAAGATAGAAAATAATAATTTGACAATTGATTTTAACGGCACCCCAACGACCATTAATGTTGATCAGATACGAATTTTTAAAGAGCGCACTCAATCATATGCTGAAACTCTTGATAATGATAGCGTGCAGGGTTCAAACCCACCTGACGAACAGTCCGTCTTTACGCCTAACCTCACTTCCCAGCCTAGTGCTCCTGATTCTTGTACAGCTGATAAACTACCTACTCCTACAACATCCGAACAATCTGTTCAGGTCACTTCCACTGATCGATCTAGTGTTAGCAGACCCGTCGCACAAAAGCGAGCTCGTAGTGTGTCATCAAACCATTCTAATGTGAAATTTCCTAGGCAAACTGGTTGCAAACGCGACTATTCTTTTACTAATAGCTCTTTTATACCGCAGATTAAAAAGAAAAGAGCTTGGAATAAATATTTAAAAAGGCCACAAGCCCCCTCCTCAAAGTCCTCTGGAACACATCGCCCACAGAAGGTACTAGCAGTTCCAGATTCAGTGCACACCGACTCGTTCCGACCTAAGAGAAAGGCAAGGGTTCGAAAAAGACCTCCACCCGCTTCATCAGCTAGCGGACGGCACATGGAGAAATTCCTAGCAGCTCCTGACTCGATCGGCAAAAACGAGTTCTCTTTACACCACCGATTTAATACCCGGCGTCAAGCCAGACTCCGAGAACAGGCTCAGCCATATGAATCACCTGCCGAGCAAGCCTTTGTACAAGCCTTTTGGGATAGCCCTAGACCCCGGTCTGAAAGCCTGCAACCCTGTGGCCTAGCTGACGAGTACATCGAGAACATTCACCGAGACCTCTAACCTTGCTGAAGTTACAGCTGCAAATTCACATCAGGTGATACCGTTCTCTATTTTTTTTTCTATTACAAGTGCATTTCTGTCAGAGCTGTACAAAATGTTCGACGTACCTTGAAGCCTTTTTGGGACTTTATATTTTAAGAACTCTTACGAAAGTTATGGACTTTCCCAAACTAAAAATACAAAATTTAATTTAGCCATGAACTTTCAAATCAAAATTAATGTTCTGCTTCAATGTCAACATTTTTGTTCTCTCTTAAGTATTTATTTTATGTATGTATTAAGTTCTTTTACCTTGTAGCCATCTCCTGCAGAAAGCTGGTAATATAAACTGTTTTTTTGGCCCCTTTGTAAATTCCCCCCCCCTTTTTCTTTTGTCTTTCTATAAATGATGTATTTATAAACTGCATATTTGTATTTGTAAAACTTTTGAATATTTGTCTAAAAGTTTATCTGTATGTACTTTTAGAGGGGAAAAAAACTGTTTTTTTTTAGCTATAAGCATAAAAAGCGTGTTTAACCATATAACATTAAAAAGACTAACTGCTCAGTTTTTTCCGCTTATGCTTTATCTAAGGAGGGAGAAATATTTCTGTATGTAACCTATCTATTATGTTAATAGAGACGAACATGTCTCAGTTTCTTCCAGAGATGAATTCTAACTATTTTTTTTACTATGCATACTGTAAAAGTTTTTCCCATTTCAGACACACTCTGATGGACTATTCTCTTAATCTGATGTTAAAACTATTTTTATCTAAAGTGAAAGATCTCTTAATTTGATGTCAAAAAGTTCTTTTTCCTGGATGTGGACAGCCTGCACATTCCGACGTCTGCTCTAGTATGAAGAAAGTTCATCCTATTCTCCGTTTAGTCATCTCCCTTGCAGACGTAAAGCTCCAGATACCAGTCCAGCCAGTACACTCCTATTAATAAAGATTTTCTCATGTTTTTCTTTAAAAAGAACAATTATTCTTGTGATTATAACAAACTTTAAATGTCGCATTTGTCCCAAGCGACTTACTATGTAAAGACACGCATGATCAAGTTTGAATTTAATATTTTGCCTCCCTGGCCAAACAGGGAGACGTGTGTAAATCCTACTGTAAGCCTGGTTTTAGCTCAGTCAGAGTCCCGGAGTTCTCGGGGTAAATGTACGCCTTTTATTTAAAATTTTAAATTAATTTTTTTGCGTCCCCGAGTTTTCGCTCAGGGACTTAACAAAATTTTAAGTTTTTCTCATCCGGTTAAAATTAAGCTGACGGCTGCACTCACACTTCAGAGATATGATATAGTTAGATATGGAATGAAGCTCTTTAAATTTACTCGTTCAAATCCTTTGGGGATTTTCCCGACTAAATTTTTTTCTTGGAGGGGGACTGTGAGGTTGAGACGTCAGAACGTCACCACAGTTGTTTTAATTAAGCTGGATCCAGCAAGGTAGGAAGTGGGGACGGTTAAAATCACTCCGCCAGTGACTCGGTGACGGTTGAGGTTGGAGTAGTTTTGTTTCTGCAGGGTGCTGCATTAAAAGACTTAGATTTTGAATATTAGTTAAATTAGAAGATATTTTTAAAAGTACGGATTGAAATGTAGTGAAAGGAGGGTGTAGGAAGAAGTATAAAAATAGAGATGGTTTTAGTAGATATAGTGGATGTTGGAGGATCGTATAGTGAATGTCGGAGGATATTATAGTGGTTGTGATGAATCTTAGTTTTACGGATATAGAGAAGTAGAGCAGTGGAGTTTTAGTGGCGTGAAGTTAAGTAGTGTTGAGTGTTGGTGAGTGTCTACTAGTTTTCGGAAAGTTCAAGCTGGGGCAGAAGGCAATCCTCTGTCCCATAGTGAAGCCGTAGTATTGGAGTACGAGTGCGACCGTCTCTACACCTTCGACTATCTGCTGTGGTGAGATATTTAAGATAATTAAATTGTTGATTTATATATTTTTGATTTAATAATACGCTGACTGAGCTAAGAGCTATTTTCCGGGCCGCCCTCCCATTAATCTGTTTCAAATAAACTTTTATTTGTTGTTCAATTAAAGTCTCTGGTTTTCTTAGTAACCTAAGTATTTAAGTTAAGATGGAGTTTGCAGGAACGCAAACTCCACAAGCTTTCTAAAAAACTAAATAAATTTCAATAACAACAAAATCTATTTGCTGCTTTTATTCCACTAAAAATTTTGAATACTGTGGAAAAGAAACTAGATGCACGCACACGAGCATCATCTGAAATCTTCTTTTTTTTTTTACAATAATAAAAATACATCACGTGAGTTAAAAAATATAAAAATGAGAGAATAAAATAAAACATGGACAATATCTAACAGGCATCACAGATATTTAGATGGGTGGAACTGGTTACACCAGTTTAGCTGGCGCTATTCTGGTTTCTTCTGCAAGACCATGTGATAACAAAGAAAAAATTTTAAATGAATAGAATATTTACTGAATATATATATATATATATATATATATATATGCATACAATAAAACATGCATGTTAAATCCAGCAACATATTGAATTTTGCCAAATGGAATATTATTTTGTTGTTTATAATGGAATCTCGTACAAACTTGTTAGGGTCTAGAATTTTACGTTGGTTAGAAAAATGTAATTTTGTATAAATTTTGTCTAATTTTCTATTGTTGATGAGATTAGTAATAATTCTAATCAGTTTTTAGCAACAAATATTTAATATGATATTTACAAATTTTCAATAACATATACTACTGTATACATAACAATAATTACATAACTTTAAATTTCTAATTAAAATAGATTAAAATGAATTTCCTCCCATTAATCTGTCTATTGTTTGTAACAATCCCCCATAGTAAGTTTCAAATAATGCATTAACCCTAAGTAAACTTTCTCTGTTTTCTAAAACTCATTAAAGAATAAACCGAGTACAAGTTGTTTTGTTCTCAGCAAAGGGATGAAATTAAATCGAAACAAATTTTAGGTTTTCATACATTTCTATTGGACATTACATTAGATACCGGTAGACACTAAAGTAAGATCTGATGTCACATTTCCTTTTAATGAATTGAGTGTATAAATACATTAATCTAAAATTATAGTTGAGAGAAATATAAAATACTATATAAAATATATTAACTATGCATATAAAAATATATTCTTTTATTTATTATTTAACAATAATACAGTATACAACACAAACGTTACAGGTAAATATGATTGGAAAGAGAAAACACCATTAAATAATACAGCATGATAATTAAGCATTATACAAGTAAATAAATATATAAAGCAATACGAAGATAAAAAGAAATCAAAATATTATACTAATATTTTCTTTAAAGAAACTATTATTCTTAAAATAATTACACATAAAAAATATAATGTTATATAATTATTTATGAAAACATGTTTATTTTCGAAAGCATAAAAAAAAGAAGTAGGGAAGAGCAGGGTCAATAAGCATTGGTTTGAGTTTTTGATTTTGATTATTCTTTCTCCGTTTTTTTTGTGTGTGTGTGTGTGTGCAATATTTAGAGAAATTTGACAAATGCATCGAAAATCTTAAGTCTAGCAACAACATGATGATCAATGTATGATCCCTCAGTCAAATACGTGTTTAAACATCCCAGATCACATAATTTCTATGAGCTTGAAACTCTACTAACTCCACATATGTGGGGCTGTGTCACCATCACGTTACATAAATAGAAATACATATGCAAAACACAGTAATTTTCGTGGGGAAAAAAAAAAAAAAACACTTTAGTTTTTCGAAACATTTTATTTTAATAATATTTGTCAAAAAACTTCTGCTTAAATGCATAAACAAATTAAGGATTTACCAAGAAAAAAAAATTCTTAATATAGATAATTATAGTTATTTAAATAGAATTAGCTCAATGTTTGAAATCAACGACGAAGGTCAATTTTTCTTTAGTCGTGTAAATTTATATCATTCTCTTTTTGTTTTCTCCATATTTCACCCTTTTTATTTTCCTCTATATTCAATAGAAGAAAGTATTGGATTCGTAAAAACTTTCGACCTCCGGTTTTTGAAGGGTTTACACGTTTTGAGAGCTGTAGAACACGATTTGACCCGTTTTAGAAAATGTCTGTCTGTCTATCTGTCTATCTGTCTGTCTATCTGTCTATCTGTATGTCTATCTGTCTGTCTCTCTGTCCGTCTGTCTGTGTGTGTGCGTGTGTGACAAAATTTTTTGGCAACTGTATGTCAGGTACTACTGCACAGAATTTCATACAATTTGGTATGTAGTTACACCTTGACATAAATTAGTGCCTATATTTATTTATTAGTGCAGTATTATATTTATAGTACTGCAGTATTATATTTATTAGTGCAGTATTATATTTTTTGTAATAGAGCTAGTCAACTGGGAAAAAAAATTCTGTATGAAGGAGCCTCGCCTCCCCCCTGGGGGGGAAGACCCCCCCTCGAGGAGAGTAAATTTTCATGATGGGTATCTTTCAAAAGAGCTCGCTAATACCTTTAAAACAAATGGTTGAATCATCGATCTGCGATAATTTAAAATAAATCTATCGATTTCTTTCATTTTTAATTAAAAAAAAAAAAAAAATGTAATCTTGAGAATAAAATTGACTTTTTTTTTTATATTTAGTGTTATACTACTTCTCTAATATGGATATAGTCTTTGTTATCATGGAAGCTTTTTTATTTATTTTTATTTTTTTATAATAATTTTAATAAATTATCTTCACTGAGTGAATATGTATAAGAAAATATAGAAGAAAGTCATGGGGTGGCCATAACATACTAGTTTACTATTTGAGACATGCAAATATAATTGCTATTGGTTTCGTCAATTTGTCTAAGGTACTGACGGGATTACTATTCAACCTAAACAAAGTGTTTTTTTTTTCCTTAATCAGAGTAGTGTGGAGGCGTTAAAACCAAGAAAAATTACAACGTTAGGAACGCCGAAGACAAACAATATAGGATCCATACAGCTGTTTCGGTAGCCTTTAGCGTACCGTCTTCATAGCATAAAGATAACTGGAACTGGAAAAGTGCTCATATATATAGAAGAGGGATCGAATTATATTCAACCAATAGGATTGCGGGAAAGGTGGGGAGGGTGGCCAGTAGGAATTTTACAATTGCTAGTTGTGTAAACTGTAGAAAAATTAAGAAAATGTGGACCGAATGTAAAATTTCCAACAATCTTGGGGCAAATATATTTCCTGTCAGTGCGGTTTGTCATACATTTGCCAAACTAAACGCAGTCTCAAATTCCGTCTAAAAGAACATATTAATTACGTCCGTAAACAAGAAACCAATAAATCGGCTATTTTTAAGCAATGCTGGAAGGAAAATCGTAATTTTAAATTTGATTCAGCTAAAATAATTTACAGACCTAAATCCATTCATAAACTCGATTTCTTTGAAGCTTTTTATATTTATAAAAATCTTAAAAATCTTGTCAATTGTGATTTCACTGTTTCCTATTTGTCTGAATGTTGGAAATTTAGCATTCGGTTCACATTTTCTTAACTTTTCTACAGTTTGCACAACTAGCGTTTCTGAAATTCCTATTAGCCACTTCCTCACCTTTCCCGTAATCCTATTGGTGAAACAGAATTCGGTCCCTCTTCTATATATATAAGCACTTCTCCTGTTCCAGTAATTTGTATGCTCTGTAAACGGTACGCTAATGGCTACCGAAACAGCTGTATGCTTTCTATATTGTTTCTCGTCGGCGTTAATAACGTTGTAATTTTTATTGGTTTTAATAATCCAGTGCCAAGCCTACTTTTAATATAGTGTGGAGGCGCTTGAATTTATGGAGGATTTGTGTTTGGGCTTGTTTTATACGACCTTTCGACATCTTTTTGACGTTTTCCGGAGTTCGTAGGTACTGTCCTGATAACCTACACTTCCGTCTTGGCAGAAGACTGAGGCTGAAAACTCTTCATCTTGGAAAAGTTCTTCAGACTTTGAACTATCATTAAGGCAAATTAAGCTATGCCGTCGATAAGTTGTAGCTGTGCTAACTGACCACATACCTTAACTTCTAATTGAATATCTTGAATATCCAACAGTTCATGAACATAAAAAGGAAATGTTGTGAAATATAATTTTTAAATAGTGATTAAACACAAAGTGTCTAGTTATAAATTATACAATTTTATAAGTAATAGCATATTTAATACAATTCAAATGATGGGAATCAAAACAGGAAAATCCCAGGAAAATCTTTGTTATAGTTTAAATTCAAATAATGTTTTAATTTAATTGTCTTAAAACTAATTTCTTAATCTAATTGCTTTAAAAATATTTATTTTTTTAATTATTATAATTTTGCGCTTAATGGAACCTATGCATAATAAGTTGCTACAAAATTATATAGTTTTTTAAATTATTCATAATGCTCGTCCAAAAAAAAACTAATAATAATAATAAAATAAATAAATATAAATAAATAAATAAATAAAAACTTTTTAAAGAAATTTAATGAAAATATGATATTTGGAACGATGCATCTATTCCCCATTTGTCTTTCAAATCTATTAAAGAGCTCCATGTATATACTTATAGTTTTCAAGATATAAACGCATAGATTATTAAATTGTGTTATTTATTTAATAGAAAGCAGTTTCATTGTGTATTGTTAAAGAGTTTGAATCTTTAAATATATCGATAAGATTTTAGTAGGCATTTGTGAGCGAGTTGCTCCCATATGCTTTTATTTCATCAAATTTATTCTATTCTAATTAAATATTTTTTTACTCACAATTAAAATTTATTAATTTTTAATAAATTTTTTAATTTTTTCTCTTGATATATGTCAGATTTATTTCAAATTTATTAAATTCTTGGTTGGAAATCAAAATACATAATCTTTTGTAGTTTAAAAAGTGAATTCAATAATAAATCCATTGATCTACTTTTTAGCATAATGCAATATATATATTAGGGATCTTATACACAATTTATTTTATTCTCCCTGAAAATAATTATTTTTTTATTTCTATTCCACCGCGTTTCTCAATAAATCTATTTATATTTATAGCTGTAAAAGTTCCATTAGGCAATTTCCGTTATATATTTTTTTATTTTTTTTGTTTAACTCCATATACATATAAGGTATTTAATTGCAGTTTAAAATAAACTAATGACCCATAATTTAGACATCAAGTCGCCAGAATTTCGTAATATTTCATGATTATTTGCACCTGTTTGTAACGTTTTTTTTTTTTTTTTTTTTTTTTTTTTTTTTTTTTGGCACAATGATATATGCCAAGGTAGGGTTGTCTTTTTGTTACAACCGTTTTTTTAGATTTAAAAATTCCCATTAGAATATCATTAAGACAAAGAAAACTTAATTGGCAACGTTGGCTTCTGAATGTGGTGATGTTACCACAATCTGGCGGTTTACAACAGTGATGCCAGATTGGGGATTTTGTCCCCATTTTGGGGATTTTTGAGGCTTCTGGGGACAATTTTGGGGACCGAATGTTTGTGGGGACTTTTTTGGGGAATTCTAAAATTTTTGGGGACGAATCTGGGGAATTCTTCAACTTTCTGTCAATGTTGGCAACGTAATGATTTATCCCTACGATCAGGGATTTTCAATAGCTTTATTGTTATTTGGGGATTTTTTTTCAAAAATTGCCTTCATTTGGGGAAAAATCTGTGCTTCAATCCATTTAAATCTGCTTGATATTTCTTTTTGAAAAAATATTTATTTTCCCTTTTTAGTAGAAATTAAGTTGGGGATTTTTTTGAAAAACGCCTCTGATTTGGGGAAATTTTAAGACCTATTTGGGGAAATAATTTTCGACCATCTGGCATCACTGGTTTACAAGTGTGTAGTCGGTCTTGATTCCGCACATTTCGACTAAGATCACCGTGCCGTCAAAATGTAAAATTTTCTTGAATTGAAATTCTCTCTCTCCTCCACCATCATTTTTAACGAATTCATTTTTATGGATCGAACTGGGTTTGTCCTCATTTGTCATCTTTTTATGTTTTGATATCTCAATAAAATATTCACGGCTTTTAAGATTATTGGATTGAGATTAATTGTTTTAAAATGACTCTTATTTCTTGACTTAATTTTTTAGAGGACTGTGGCTATATATATATATATATATATATGAAATGCTAAAAATTTAAATATTTAAACATGTAAGTTTTAGTTTGCGCTCTCCTTATATTTTTTAAATTAAAATATTTTTTGTGTATTTTTGTAAATGTCCTTTAATTCATTGTGAGTGAAGAGATTGAATTAGACATTATTTGACAATAAATAAAACTTGTTAGATTAATATTGAAAATGATTAATATTTGTTCAACAACATTGCAAACATTTGTAAATAACAAGGTTGTTCGAAACCTGCCACATTTTATTAACTAGAGCATAACAATGTAGCTAAACTGAGTAAACTTTCAATAATATATGCTTTTCTTTTTTGTGAATATTTGCATTTTTTTTATAATATAATTAATTAAATATATTCATAGAAAATATCTTTCAGAAAATGAAACCAACACTTTTTTTTTGGTCATAAAATTGTAGGAGCGAGCAAATATAGATTTATTTAAAACAAACTGATATATAAATAATTAATATATCAGTAACATAATAAAAATTGCATTATGTTATTTGAAACAAATGCCTTATGAATTTAATATATATATATATATATATATATATTAAACAAAAGCATGTATTTATCATCGATTAAAATGAAAAATCAGCCATTATGTAACATCCAAATTAAATTAATATTTTGATATAATTCTTCTGATACAAAGTGAACCTTCTAAAATTCACTTTTGAAACAGATATGAAAATGTTTCAAAGAGCAAAGGAAATTTCGTCATGGTGCCCATGGGATGAAATCCTAATATTTAAAGTAAATGTAAAATATTTGTCTTACAGTATAGTTACAACTTCAAAGGAATTTTATCTAGTAAATTTCTATTTTTGATCAATGAATTAGTAGCATACAACAAAAGGGTAAAAGGTTCTTATCTGACAAAATTTAAATTACATTTATTTGTCAGTTGTACCGTCAAATGTTGTGTTTATGTATTTAAATTTACTTGTTTAATAACTTTCGTACCTTATTTCTTGGTTAGTCATTGTAAAAAGACTAATTGCGCTCAGTAGATAGATTTACAGAAGAGACAAAATTTATTGTATGTTAAATTATTAATTTTCCATTCTTGAAAATCATTGATATAAATTTTATTAATTACTTAAAAATATATCATATAATCGGAATTAAGAAATAATATGCACTGTAAACCTTATTTGAAAATTAAAACTACGTGAAAATTCGTCTTTCAGAATAAATCTACATTTACAAGAAATTTGAATTTTGCATATTTCTGTTCAGATTTTAAAATGTATAAGATGTGTTTAAAAAAATCTTGTTTAATCTTAAAAATGAGATATATATATTTAAAGCACTTTTAAATCATTGGAATGATATTGAAATGATTTTAAATCATTGGAAACTCCTAGGCCATTTTACAAATTTTGGACACTTCCTTTGGGAATATCTAACTTCGATAATAGGCATTAACTTTTAGTTTTAAATCTTATAAAAGTGTTAGAAATTGTAGGCAATGGTAATTTATATCCAATAAATTTTTAAATATCACAGAAAAAGGAAAAATCGACACATTTTTTTTTTATTTATTTACTGATAAATTCTCAAATAATTGCTTCCACTGACCGGGGAAGCAGGCTGTAAAAATATGTTTGAAAGCATAATTAGGCGCCAAATTATTTTAAGGAGATAAGAATGTACAAAGGAAGAACATGAATATCAATAAATTATTATCTGTGGATTTTATTACTATTTTTTTTATTTTTTTATTTAAAGGGGCAACAAAAATCGAATTTTGGGGGAAATTTTCGCAAAATCCTCATTTTCAAATGCCGCCCAGGCGGTATAGTGGTTAGCGGCCTTGACTTCTATACAGTTGGGCCCGGGTTCAAATCCCGGATAAGGCATGGGTGTATTGTCCTTGTTTATGTGATCCATGTATCTGTTCTTGTTATAATAAAAACTTGTAAACCCTTGTGGTGTGGATTTTCGAGATATAAGCGGCCCTAGAGGCAAGCAATAAATCTCAGTACTCAACAAACCAAACCAAATCATTTTCAAATAGAACTATACCAAACATTGCTCATAGAAGTTTGAAACGTATGTGCTACTTATTTAAATTATTAATATATTTTTATTTGAAAATTTCAATTTGGGGGGGGAGGATGTTACGAGGGGACAAATTCGGGAGCATCCTTTTGGTGCGCTCTGCCAAAATTTGTCCTGAGAAATCTATGGGAGCTGGGGTTAGGAATTTTGGTATGTTGATTGGTTATCTAGTGCATATAATATCAACTGTGACGGAATTTTTTTATATTCCCTAGTATTTGCTTTGGAGGCAATAAAAAGAATTTCAAGCGTAACACTGCTTTACATTGTTAGTGGAAGGCTATTTCCATGTGCGTGTTAATTATGTGTACCTCAAACAACTATAAAGAGATTTTGTGAAATTTCACTACCTCTTTTCTTTTGGGCGGAAGGGTACAACAACAAAAAAATTTTCGAGAGTAACTTTGACCAAACTATCTCAGGAAGTGGAATTTTTTATGTTAATTTTCTTATGTGTGGTCAATGCATTTTAATTGGATTTTGTAATTTTCTAACCTTCCACCCTTTGGGGCGGTAAGGGGGGGGGGAGCAAAACACGTTTTTAAGTATAAGTCTGTTTTCAAAAGTTCTTAAATATATGAGGAGCAAACATTCAAACCATGTTCTCTCCAAAAAATAAAAATATTGAGTTAGCGATTTTCTTTGAACTTAACATAATATAGTATGTGTACATATCTTCATAGATATGTTTACAGGTCGCTTTAATAACTAGTAATACATCTAAACAAACAAAAATTATGATTTAAGTTTATTTATTTATTTATTTATTTATTTATTTATTGAGTTTTCTGAAAAATTGTATCTGGATGAGAAAACATTGTTAGAATATTTGCTTCTCATATATTAAAAACAGATAACGCAACAGAAATTTCACAAGCAGTTATTTTCTTTAATGAATATAAATCTATTTGTTATTTCCTGAATAAATTATCCATGTTACATGTGCTATTTCTATATAGAACATCCTTTATTGCATCTCGGATATTTACTTTAATTTTGTTATATTAATTTTAGTACAAATATTGTTCAGTTTTGCTTGATAGAAATAACTCTCATATACTGCAATACATTTGAGTTATTTCACTGTCCTTGTAGAAATCTCAGTTCCGCTACATTTACGAATTTATTTAGGCAGCATCCTATGATACAGTTATTAAACGAAGTTGCATATATCAACTTCAAAGAATTTCAAAATTGTTGACGGAAATGTGAATGTGTATAAACTAACAGACATGCATAGGTAGACAAGAATTATCACTTTTTAACATTGTAGAAGCTCGTTAAAATCCCTTATTATTTTCTTGTTTATTTATTTATTTTATAAAAACAAATATATAAATATAACTTTTAAAGTTTTCTTTTTCTAAAATGAAAAGCAAAGTATATTTCAAAGATATCAATACGGAGGTAAAGTTTTGACTATTAAATAATGTTGTAGATAAGTGAAGTGGGAAAGTAAATGTGCAAATCATGTGAATTTTCTTTATTTTTTAATGGTGCATTAATTTTTTTGGTATTTATATCTTAATACCAGTTACATAACAATGGTTCACTAAAGTGTTAAATTATGTAGTTCTCGTGTATACATATATGCAAATATTAAAAATAGTTTTTTTTTTTTTTCCCCTTATATATATAGATATTTCCGGAAAGGTAAAATTAAAATAATAAGGTTTAATACCATTTTCATTTTAGGAATATGACGGATAATCAATACATTCCTTCGTAAAACAATATAAGACATTAACTAAAGTAAATTTCATCGAAATTTCCCAAATTGTAGGGAAATAATTACATGTGTTTATTGATTTCTATTGAGAAAATGACAATTTCGAATTCCATTTATTTCTAAAATAAGCGGTCCATTACTGCACTCAAAACTAAATTTATAAAATAATAAAATGCATATTGCATTATCTTAATCAATATCGAATTTTTAATACTTTCTTTGCAACTTTAGTATGTATTTAAAGTATTGTCTGAAATAATTTAAATATGATAAAATAAGAAATATTTTCATGCTCGTCTCTCACTTAATGCTTTTAAAGGCATTTTACTGCTACGTAAAATTATTAGCGTAATAGAAGAGTGCGAAGCTATTAATAATCTTAATATAAAAGCTTTTTAATTTGTTAATGAATATCATTAGTATTTATGTATTTAATGTCAGCATATTAAGGCAATTTCTATATAAATTTCAACCAGTAATGCATAAAATACAAAAAGTAACAGGATTTAGTTTTCTACGTAGCATTACCCAGATTAAAAAAAAAGTCTGCAGAAAAACTAGAAAAAATATACCAACAATCTGAAGGTATTTGAAACAAGAATCATAAAATCTGCAGAATAACTGCAGTTAAAAAACAAAATATTTGCAGATACTTTTTGTTTCTATTAAACTTATTACTTTTCCAAATACCTTCAGATTATCTGCAGGTTTTTGCAGTTTTTCTTCATTTTTTATAGTTTTTTTTTTTTTTGAAGACTTTTAGTTGGGTAGTATTTATATAGAATATTATTATTATTATTATTATTATTTTTCAATATTGAATACATAGCCTTTTCAGTTTATAGAAAGTTTTCGTAATGTTTGTACGCAATAATAATGTATAGCCACAGTAAGAAAAAAAAAAAGATACCCAGTTAAAAAAAAAATAAATAAATAAAATAAAATAAAACTGCAGAAAAATCTGAAGATGGTCTGAAGATATTAGGAACAAAAATCATAAAATCTGCAAAATAACTGCCGTCTGGAAGAAAAAAATTTGCAGTTTGGAAACAAAAATCATTTTTTCACCTTAAAATTTTTACTGCTCCAAATACTTTCAGACTATATGCAGTGTGAGGCTTTTTTTATTTTTTCTTTCTTTCATTTTTTTTTTTTTTTTTTAACTGGGTGGTGTAACGTGTAAACTTTTCATTTTATACGAGAAAACGTTTATTAAAATTTTTACTCCCTATTTCAGCTTTTTCCTGACACAGGAAACTGCATAGGAACCTGAAACAGGAACGTTCCACCAATGTTCGGTGATACTTTTTACATCTACTCTGAAACATTATTTATATGTATATATGTTATGTTATAACTATCACATTAATAAGTACGCGTGTTTTTAAAAATCTTCTCATTTCACATAATATTTTATATAAATATTAACTGTAGCATGCGAGTTTTGTTATGAGTTTTTAATTAAGGTAAAGTTAAAATTACATTAATGAAAAACAAAACTTTAAAAATTTATTCAATTTTATATTAGACTGGTTATTTTTCTACCACTTGCCTTACTTTTCATTAGAAGTAAAAGTTCATTGTAAGAGTAGCTGTGTTTCTAATTATTATATGAATATCTTTTGTTAAATTTCTTTTAGTTATAAACTTGATTTCTGAAATTGTGGGATGTACCCTTCTGGATGCAAGATTTTAGCAGGTAAGAGCGAACATATCAAAAAGAACTTAGTTTTATAATCCATTAACGTACTTAAAAGGAAAAATAGTATGTTGTGGCCTCCACGAGACTTTCTTCTATATTTTCCTATACGATTTCACTCAATACAAATAATTTATTAAAACAATTATTTATTAAAATTATCTACAATGATGAATTCGGACGGTTTTCATCTTAGTATAAACTAATATTAGATATCCAAAGAAATACAGTTTTGTTTTCTATAATTAATATCTTTAAAAAATGTGTTTTCGTAATGGTTATCTTCATTTCGAGTTTTGCACAGTTACACGCCGTAGAAGTTGGGGGTATTATCTTCTCGTTCTTAGAGAAAATTGCAGTATAGCAGTGCAACCTATTGGTTGATATGCATAAAAAGTGGATTAGCATAATG
The DNA here is from genome assembly GCA_963930645.1 of Salticus scenicus. Taxonomy (NCBI): domain Eukaryota; kingdom Metazoa; phylum Arthropoda; class Arachnida; order Araneae; family Salticidae; genus Salticus; species Salticus scenicus. The sequence continues at coordinate 206,226,880 of OZ005655.1, read as the reverse complement.
TGTAATAATGGCATAGTAACATATCAAGTTTTTTTTTATTATACTGACATCTGAGATATAGCTTTCCCTTAAACTGCGGAAATCGCTTTACAGCAGCGCAACCTATTGAGGGACTGACACAAAAAGTTTATCAGGATTAATATATGTCAAGGTTCATCTACATATATATTTATATGACTTTGTGCAGGGATTCTTGAGATATAACCTTCTCTTAAATTGTAAAAATCGCTGTATAACAGCGCTACTTGTTGTGAAATCAATATCAAAACCTGATACGCACTTACCCAGGTCAAGGTGCATCTACATGTAAATTTATATGCAAATTTATGTCCATGAGATATAGCCTTCCTTTAATCTGTAGAAACAGCTGTATATCAGCGCCACCTTTTGAGCATTTGACACCGAACATAGAAAAGCATTAATTTATATCAAGTCGCATTTACATATAAATTTATATGCAATTCTCTGTAGTATATCCTGAGATACAGTCACCACAAAATATATGACACACGCACACACAGACAAACAGAAATTTTCTAAAAATGGTCAAATCGTGCTCTGAATCTCTCAAAACGTGTAAATCCATTGAAAACTGAAACTCGAGCATTTTTACGAATCCAGTACATTCTTCTCTTTAATGTAAAATACTTTAAAAAATGGATTGAGTCATAATCAATATAAAACTCATACTTACGTAGATAGAATACGATATTATACACTTATATTAGGCGCTACACACTGTGTTTAAAGGGAGGTGGACCATGATGGAAATTATAAATTAAAGAATTGGTGTCCAATAAATATTTAAACAAAATCTTCTTCACATACCATAAAATAAAGTCAAGCATTACCGGTCGTGCTTCCCTTTATTTTACGGTTTGTGAAGAAATTTTCATGCTAAATCATGCTGAAAATATTGATTGTCTGGGTCAAAATGATGAAAGTCAGCGAAATGCTGTCATTAAAAAAAAAACAGATATCATCAAATTGAAGGAATGGGAAATGCACGCGATGTTCTTCTCAATTATTTAAATCTCCTTTTGTATTTTTCTTTTTTCTTTTTCATAACTTTATCTCTTTTAATAAATAATAAATTTTATTCTATAATTAAAATTCAACAATATAGTTTGAGCGTATTCATAATGGAAGAAAGATAAAGATTTCACATTAAATTTACTTTAACCCTTGCGTTAATTTAATATACTAATTTAAAATAACTCTTAAATTATTAAGAACATTTATTATTTGGCTAACTTTTGAAATTTAGTTTTTTATTTAGTTTTTTTTATTATTTCATAAAAATATTTAAAATTCATACAAAAATTTATTTTTTAATTAACGCTTTTATTTCAAAGTGTACTAAAAACTCCAAATCAGCGGGTCTGGATAATATACATGTATGCAGAACTTCAGGTCAATTGGAGAGATGGAATAGGTTAAAATTCCAATAATAATAATAATTTGATCTTGGTCTCAGAACCTTAGACATCCATGTCTAAGTTTACGTTCAATTCTAGAGTATGTATTGACACTTTAATTATATCTGTACGCAAAAATTAAGCTCAGTCGGGCACTAGGAAGGGGATAAAAATTCGAAATAAATTTTGAACTGGATTTCGGAGCCTAGGTTATACAGAAACCTACTCCTAAGTCTGTTCTGGTAGAGCATGTATTGTCATCGAATTTATATACGTATGCGAAATTTCAGCTCAATCAGATGATAGGGAACGGATAAAAATTTAATCATCATATTTGATCCACAAGCATAAGTAAACAACGGACCAAGTTGAGTGCACTGCAATCAACTGAATTCTTCTTGGATAACTCTATCGTACGTGTACAACATATGAATTTCGATTTAATTTATTCTTTTAAAAGAGAAAAAGTAAAAATCAGAAACATATCTCGTATTTATACATTAATGGAACATAATACCATAGCCTCCTTAACTGTCGCGTGGCTCATATACTTGGCAACGGTTGAAGCGGTAGACAGCGCCACCTGCTACAGATTGCGTGACTTTTTATTCAACTGTCACCAATAATTTTAAGAAGTGATATATGATATATATAACCGACGTTTCTTAAATTCTATTCGCCTTTTATGTACAATATATTCCACTTTAAAAAAATTTTTGGTGGCTGTTGAATAAAAAAGTCCCGCAATCTGTACCAGGTGGCTCTGTCTACTGCTTCAACTGTTGCCAAGCTTCCGAGCCACGCGACAGGCATCTAGTTTAGAAAGTTATGATAATACAGTGTGATTCATAAAGAAGTATACGCTTTCCAGATGCTGTAAAACACTAACAATCATAGACACGCACCATCTCAGCAAACTATAAGGTAGATGTACTCATAAAGCTGGTGTTTCGCACATGACGGAAGTGACGTAGGCAATAGCCTGAGCACGTCGAATGTAACTAGTTAGTCGAAATGACGGCGTCTGCAGTGGAGAAGGCTTTTTGTGTCCTTTAATTTAGAAAAATAGTATCTGAAACTGTTGTGCAAAGGAATTTTCCATCACGATTCGGAAAACAAGCTCCAATTAGATAATCTATCTATCAATGGCATGGAAATTTTTAAACTATGGTCTATTTGTGCAAAGTTAAAAGTCTTGGACGCCCCACTGTATTGCAAGAAGTCGCCGATAGAATTTGCACTGCCATTCTAAATGGTTATCCAATGGCCACCTAGAAGTTCTGACCTAAAATCTTGAGATTTCTTCCTGTCGGGGTACGTATAGGACAAGCTATCGATGGACTTGATTCAAATACCTTATCACGCGTTTATGCGGAAATGGATTATTGGCTCAATGTGTGACTAAGGGGTCACACATAGAACATCTGTGATTGTCTCTAACAAAACTTAAAATAATCCCATACAATTCAGTTACAAGTAACCTATAATATCTGACAGTGTTCTTGATTTATAGTACAGTCGGGGAAAGAAAAAAAAAAAAAAAAAAAAAACGCAACACTCAACGTAACTTCGCTGCTAATCCATGTAGAAAAATGTAATAGGTATCATTCGACGGGGAACTGAGAGTAGTTTCAGAAAATGAACTCAAAATTTTAATTAGGGGGTCGTCTACATATTAAAACACGCACCAATTTTGATTTTTTTTCAATAGCAATGCCCTATTTTTATTTTATATTTGAATTCCTGGGATCGCGACAACGCAAAAAAGTATATTGGTTGTATATTTTACTTATTTTTTCACAGAGTTATAAGCGTTCAAAGTTTGAAGGTGCTAATGTTAAATTCATATTTCAAACTTTTATTAATATCTTCCCAAAAAATAACTTGATCGATATAATTTCTTTTTTACGAAATACAGTGAAGAATACATAATCCCTCATTACTTTTGATTCTGAAAATTTTTTTTAATTCTGAAAAATATTAATAAATTCATATTCATACAAATTATGAATTATGACCTATATTAATTTTTACATAAAATGAATCCTAATGCTGAAAAATATGGGTGTGCAAATTTGCAGCTCATTCCAGTTATTAGTTTTCGAGGCATAAATAAATCTTTCTTTTGGAGTCGTTTAGGGGGCCGTCTCTTATAAAGTTTTGCATGAGATAACGAATCAAATGTTAAAGAATAACAAAGAAAATTAAACAAAATATTTTTATTTTTCATTTACGGGTCAAATTAAACGTCAAACGCAAAGAAATGAAACGAAAATGATGATTTTTAGACATTAGTGTTAGCATCAAGAATTCCTGTTTTCTAAAGATGACAAACCTCGCCTTCATCGTTCTTAAAACAAAACAATACAGAAAAAAAAGTAAATGTGAGTGATGATTTCGTGTTAAACCCTTTATTTTATTTTATGTTGACAAAAATAATCACAAGTGGTATTTACATCATCGATTACTGGTGATAAATTTTGAATCTTTTAAACGAACACCAGAAGAAAAAGTTAGCTAAAGAGGCGGGGTTTACTGTTTTAAATAGAAAAAGTAGTTTTAATGTAAAATTGTGAATTAAAAAAAACCGAATGAAATTGGAATGCAAGGCAGACTCGTAAAATCGTTTCTTAACTACCATCATAGTTAAGGGATTAATCATTTGCTTCAAATGTTGCTTTATTTTTATTTATTTATTTTGTAGGGGGGAGGATTATCATTTTAAGGATACTTTAGTCTTTAAAATTTTATTAATATATTTTAACTTTATAGATTTTTAAAAATATACTTTAACTTTTATAAATATATTTTAACACTTTTTGCAACCGCAGGGTTTTGTCTTTTTGACAGTAAGATCCGCCTACCGGCGTTATTCTCACAAAATAAAATATTTCAGAACAAATTTTCTGTATTCACAATTATATTACAAATGGAGATACATTATAATTATATTCTTTCTAATCAATATATTTCTATCCATAGTATATTTTATTGCAAAAATACGAACACAGGGTACGCACTTATGAAATATGTAACACACAAATTACGAAAGAAACGCCCACTGACAGAGTTACAGATTTTCAAATGACGTGAATCTACGTCAGGAGTCGCGAAAGGGTTAATTAAAAAATTATATTTTCATAGAAATTATAAAAAGAATCGTACAGTTCCAAAGAGTTCAACTGACCTAAAACTGGTAAGTGCAATTAAAATTGTTTAATATTTGCTTCATGAACCCTTACAATAATTTATCCGAAAAAATTTAGTTTATGCGTTGTTGTATATATGTATATATTATTATTTCATTTGGTTTGTTATGTTACAGATACGAAAGAAAATTTATGCTTTATTGGTGATCAGTGCAGCCATAATAGACACTTTTACTTGAAAAATATTGCACTTTTTTCAAAGAGTACTGTCTGGGACAATCGCAAGTGTAATGTCTTTAAATAGACCTAAAATTTTCTTAAAAAGTACTGAAGTATATACAAATAAAAAAAATCCCTTTTCGGCAAGCTTAAAGGCAAAGGTAGATTCCTTTACGTTAATGTTACAAAGGTAAAGAAATTTTACATTGGATTAATACTTAGCCAATGGTTTGTTCCCACACATTGCATTATTTACGTCGCTATTCTGTTTTCAAGAAATTTAATTTTCAACTACAAAAGGCTTTTATTCATTCTACTTAAAATTTTAGACTAGATTTATTGGTCTGTAAATATTTATTTTTTTTTAAATTCAAGCTCATAATCATTCAACAAATAGAAGTCAGATACACAATCCCAGCAATGGTGAAACCGGGAGGGGGCTATTGGGCCCCCCTCCCCACCCAAGCTGAATCAAAATTAAAAGTTTTTTTAAAACCCATATAACTGTTGTTCAATATCTTTTTTTTTTTTTTTTTTTTTTTTTTTTTTTTTAAGAAAAAATAATAGAAACGTGAAAATGCACTTGTGACCTTACTATAGTCAAGCACTGGTCAGCCTGGCGTTGCTATGGTCAAGTCAAATACAGTTAAGTGGTAACGGTTTTTGGATAGTTATTTCATTGGAATTTTTACTGAATTATTGAAAGTTTTGTACTGCGTTTTTGTGATTCTTATTGTCAGATGAGTAAAAATTGTAAAGTGAAACTGCTTTGGTTCACATAAGCTGGAACATTAATATTAACCCTCTGTAACTCATGACCTTTAATATTTTTGTGTTTATTTGTTTCGTAATAATTGGAAAAAAATAAAATACACGTGTTTCAGGTTTTTTTTTTATTTCTCATATATTTCGAAAAAACAAACAAAAACACCTACAGGCAACAAACACTTTTTAGCACAAAATCCTATAAAATACGTGAAATTGGGTCAAAATCAATATTATACAATGAATTTGAAACACTTACCTCTTCACTGTTTCAATATAAAACACAAAACACACGAAAAACTATTTTTTATTATTTTTTGAATCAGAGCCGGTCCGCACTTGTCGTTAGTTACCCACTGTCGAGTAATGAACTTCAACTTACGACATACGGCGCCATCCAGTTGTGTTTCTAGATACTAGATTCTCTAACTGTGAGTGTATACGACAGGCTACAGTGCGTGATTACGTTGTAGAACCGATTCTTTGAATTTGAACCACGATCGAACGGTATGTTGCCTACAGTCTACAGTATGGTACAGAGGGTTAACATTAGTTAACATTGGACCATTTGGGCATCACTAAATTTCAGTGTTAATTGTTACGAATTTAGTAAATTGTATGATTTGGCGAGATTTTGGTGGCAAAACTTGCAACTTAGCAATGAAATTTGAGATTTGGCGGCAAAATTTGATAGTTGTCGACAAAATTTTTGAGTTGGCGACAAAATTCGTTATATGACGACAAAACTTGGCGAGCTGGGCGATGGAGAATGGCAGCTTTGGCGTCATTATATTTTCTTTCCACGTGAAAACCTCATATCTCTTCACACACCAATATCTTGTTTCCACAAGATAAAAAGTCAAAGGAAGCTGTAACGTATTATTCTCAACCTTAAATTTTAAATTCTTGCCTAAACTGGCATTCTAAACTATTCACCACAAACGATATTTGTATTAAGATTGACGTATTATTTTAATTTTATATGTTTAAATGATTAATTAAAGCGTTTATCATGGTTTTTAATTAACACACTTTTATTAACTTGATATGATATAACTATTAATGTATGTAACGGAATTATGCAATTTAATTTTTGGCAACTTCTTGTCGTTCGAAGAACCTGAAATTTTCCATACGACTTCATAATCTATGACAATACTATATACAAGTGTTTCCAGGCACTTTTCCCATCAGAGGCAGGTTCCAGGGGCAAACAAAAATTTATACTTAAACAAAACTATCGTGTGTGACACAGGATTTGGATGTATTTGTTCAACGTCGAGTGGCACAATTAATTTTTTTTAATACAGATTTAAAAGTATGTAATAGTTTTCTAAAACCTTTATTAGTTCACTTTTCAATAAAAGAGTGTTCTTTAAGTTTTTTTAAAATGGTATAATTTTATTTATTAAAATCATTGAATTCAAGTAATGAAATACTTTAATTTAAATTTAAGTTTTTATGAAAATAAACTTCAAAGGAAAATTCATAAAAATCGCCCCTAGTTTATTTGTCAAAGGGATGACATCTAAATGTCCCCAAATTTATTATTTTTTCTAACATGACAGTTTAATTCGTTTAGCATCGATTTACACGATTTTTTTTTTTTTTACGATGACATTTATCTTTTACATTATAGCATCTATGGCAAAAAAAGTCTAAATCAGCTTAGCCATAAGATATGTCGATTTTATTTATATCTATCTATATAAATAAAGAGAAGTATCTGTGTGTCTGTGTGTGTGCGTGTCTGTCTGCGCTCTGGTGCTCACACTATTGATCGTAGAGCTTCCAAATTTGGCATATAGGTACCTGGGACCCTGCAGGTGTGCACCTCATCGAGATTTTTTCGAATTTCGAATTTGAATTTCTTAAAATAATGTTTTTCCGATTTTAAATATTGCCTTTAATGCTTCATTTTTCATAAATTTAATTACTTTACTTCAATCGTCTGCGTATCTTAGCAACGACTATTACGCAACTTATTTTTATTTAATTCATTCATTTGAAGGCGAACTTTATATATATATATATATATATATATATTTATTGAAAATAAAATCGTAATGCAGTAGAAAAAATTAAGTATAATTATGTTTTAAATTTAAAAACTAATTTATAACAGTTATGTTTAATTTTTTATAGTAGAACAAGTTCTTATTTTTCATTTTTTAGTTAATTCCTTTAAAAGAAAAAAACTTTTATTTTATTTTATTTTTTTTTTTTTTATTTACGGTATTTATCGGGGAAAATGGTAGTATATACATAGTAAAAAGGATTAAATTGATTAAAATTTATTTGTTTATGTATATTTTAATCTACGTTTTATTTTATTTGATTTTATTACATTGGTCGGAATCAAATCGTAATATAGTGTAAATAGCATGGGCTTAAATACATGGTTCAAAACTAAAATATTTAATAGATGCTGAGATACAGTCATCTAATCGCAGTTCTTAAATAGTAGCAGATCCCACCTGTCGTCGATAAATATCCCGATTGAAGTGCCCGGGAAAGATCTTCCTGCAGGCATGGGAAACCTAGAACTGATGCAATGCGGACGGGAAAAGAGCTGCCGTAGACAGCAGGTACCCGAAGTGAGGTCTGGAGCAAATTCAGTTTCTTTTCTTTTCTTCTTTTTTTTTTTTTTTTTTTTTTTTTTAATTTTTGTCTATATGCGGTGTAAAAAAATAAATATTAATTCGCTTCTTCCGAAAATTCATTTAAATATAGTGACCAGCGAAGCGGGCGTAACCTGCTAGTATATATATATATTTATTTATTTTTATTTTATTTCTTTAAAATCACGGATAAAATTTTATTTCATTTTTTTTTTTCAGTACGTTGTTGTAATTTTGACGTCATATTTTCTCTTAAATTAAACTTTTTTTTTTTTTTTTTAAATCAGATTATTATAGTGTTTAAAAACATGATTAAAATTTCATTATATTTTCAGTGATCTTTTTATTATCATTTGCACGTGACATAAGCATCAGATTATAAATTTTTGCCATGAAAGCTATATAGCAAATGTCGCCTATATAGAACAATTGACGAAAAATCACTTTTTAGCTTGTAACTTCTAAGCAATTGAAGCCATCGAAAATGTTTAAATACAAAAATTGTTCTTTAGGGCAAGGCGGTAGTTCGTCTGATTTGAATTTTTTTCCTATTTTCAATATTAAAGAAATTATGGGCAAATGAAAATTTCCACCCCCCCAGCATTTCCACCCCCTTTGAGCTAGATACCCCATCTACGAACTCGACCGAGATTTTTACTGTCCTGACAACATATCCTGAGCTGGTTAAATTTCAATAAAAATTACTCTAGTTATCGTGTTCACAACTTAACATGGGAAAAAGCGTTATACATATATATATATCTATACCTATATATATATATATATATATATATATATACATATATTGTTGCGTACTTGAGGGTTCGTGAGTTGTCTGAGAATGAAAGGCCAAACGTACAAAAATTCAGTAATTTATTCACAGAAAATTCCAGAAAAATACAGGTCTATAAACCAAGTATCAGCTTCAATTCAAACAGTAAACACAGCTTAAACAACAGCTGTCAATAGCAAATCCACAGTACAAACTGTATAGCAATAACACATAAAGCAAGTCTCTTCCAAAGAGGCTCAAGAGCAATGCAAGCACTAGCGAAGCTGGCTGAGGACTGAACTGAACTGAATCCTTGACGAGGAAGCGCTCCTTATATACTGTTCCATGGAACCCTGATTTTTCGAGAAAACTCTAGAAAGTGGTCAACCAATCAACTTACAGCTTCCATATTTGGTATATCCCATATAAGGATTTTCTCGCCAAGGTCGCCAAAAAAATCGCCAAGGTGGGAAAAAGTCGCCAAATTTGGCGCCAAATCCATTACCTGCATTACTGGGGCTTTTTAATGCGTTTTTAAGAGAAAATAAGGTTATTTTAACGCTAAAACGACTAGAAATGCACAAAATTAGCACTTTATCAACTTACTAAGCCTCTTTGAAAGAATTTATACAGAAATAAACACAATTACTTACAATTTTGTAACACTGCCCCCCTCCCAAGGACTGCACGTCCCGGGCAGTGCAACCCTTGGTCAAGAGGCGAAACTAAACAAATTTACACAATCTAAAATACAAAAACTAAGTTGCATATAACGATAAAATAGAAATACAAATCAGGTGAGAAATATTTACAAAAATCACAAATATGTACAAATATTTATATACAAATATTTACAGTGCGCATGCGCAAATTTTACCAGTATTTACATTTTAAATTTTAATATTACCGTTAATTGTGGTACTTGGCTTGCCTGTTATAGTGCACCACCTTCGGTTTTGATGAAGGTGTTTTAGTGACCCGCACCACTACATCATTCAGCCTTTTTAAGACTATGTACGGTCCGTCCCAGTTGCACTGTAACTTGGGAGAGAGTCCTTTCCGTCGAACAGGATTCCACAACCAGACCTTCTCTCCTTCCTGGAATTCATGTTGCGTAGCCTTTAGATCGTACCTTGTCTTCATTTTCTCCGTTGCCATGTTAATCCGCTCCCGAGCAAAGTTGTGTACGTCCTCAAATCGTGCCTGGAGATCTTGGATGTACTCCTCGGGCGATGAAGGCGCATCGGGTGGACAACCAAACAGGAGATCACAAGGGAGACGAAGTTCACGTCCAAACAGCATCTGGGCTGGAGTATAGCCGGTGGTTTCATGGACAGCACTTCGATAAGCCAGCAGTAACAATGGCAACTTCAAGTCCCAATCTTGCTGGTCCCTTGATACTAGAAGAGAGAGGTTATTCAGGATGGTACGATTGAACCTCTCGACCATGCCGTCCGACTGGGGATGTAAGGGTGTTATCCGGGTTTTGTCTATGCCGAGTAGTTGACACAGTCCTTTGAAAACGTCAGAGGTAAAGTTCCTACCTTGGTCGGTATGAAGTTGTAGGGGCGTGCCGTACCTTGACACCCATTGCTGCACTAGGATTTCTGCAACTGTGCATGCTTCTTGATTGGGAATGGGATATGCCTCAGGCCACTTGGTGAAATAGTCCATCACGACGAAGATGTATTTATTTCCACTGGAGGTCTGTGGCAAAGGACCCAAGATGTCGATTGCAATCCGTTCAAATGGTGCTCCCACGGTATACCGTTGCAGTCTTCCTCGACTTCGTTTCTGCGGGCCTTTACGTGCCGCACAAGCATCACAGGATTTACACCATTTCTCCACATCCTCCTTTGCCTTGCACCAGTAGAAGCGTTCCCGAACTTTCTGCAGAGTCTTCATTACCCCAAAATGGCCTCCGGTAGAGCTGCTATGCAGTTGTTCTAAAACAGCTGGAATTTTTGATCTTGGTAATAAAATTTGCCATCTGAAGCTTTTCCCATCATCAGATTCCCACTTTCTGTATAATACGCCGTTCCTGATATGAAGAGAGTCCCATAGTGGCCAATAACTTTTAGTAATGGGACTGAATCTGGAAATATCCTGCCAGGTAGGTCTGTTGCTGGTCGTCTCCTTCAGCTGTAATATTGGCTTTACGTCAGGATCTTCCAACTGGGCTTTTCTAAGTTCTTCGTCACTCCATGGATCGGGATCTTGTTCTGATGGTGTCGAGGTAGTAACTTGGCAGGCCACCGGATTTATCGGCAGGTATTTCTGTTCGGCTCTAGAGCAGTACTTGCAGACTTCCGAGCAGGGCTTCCGGGACAAGGCATCTGCATTACCATGTAGAGGCCCTTTACGATGACGTATCTCGAAGTCATATTCCTGGAGGCGTTGTATCCATCTGGCAATCTGTCCTTCCGCGTTCTTGAACTGGAGCAACCACGTCAAAGATGCATGGTCAGTCCGCAGCAGGAATCTTCTGCCATAGAGGTAATGATGGAAATGTTCTATGGCTTTTACGATGGCGAGTAGCTCTTTCCTGGTGGTGTCTGGCAAATTGTCTGAATGTCTTGATTTTCAGTGTTGAACACAGCGATGTCTTCCGAACTCGAATGCAGTTCATTATTCTGTAAGTCCAACTGAAAGTTAAATTTTCTCAGGAAATCAATTCCAGTGATTAAAGGATCTCTTATATCTGCCACATATGCCATATGATGGTAACTGGCATTCCCAAAAGTGATAGTCAAGTTCTTTTTCCCATATATTTTGATTTCGTCTCCGGTCACAGTCTGGAGTTTAACACAGGGCGGCGTCCAGATGATCTTCTCTTTTAGTTCTTGAGCCAAATCCGCTCTAATGATGGTCACGTTGGCTACCGTGTCCAGAATCATCCGACAGGCGGTGTTGTTAACTTGGCCATAGACGTGAAGTCCATTATCGCCGCCACTCATCGAGGAAACATGAAATACTGTAAATTGGGGCTCTTTAATGTTAGGCGACCTCCGCCCCGCGAGATGGCCTCCTCTTAGTTTCCCTGTAGTGATGGTGAAGACGGGTGATTTCCTATAGTTGGTCGTACAGGGCAGTTCCTCTTCACGTGACCATCCCCTCCACAGCCCCAGCACTTTATCTTCCTATCCTTTTTTTCTATATTATTTTCCAGGCTGCGCAATCTCTTTAAGATCTCTTCGATACTTCTCTTCATTTCATTTTCACCAGCAGGCGTATCATTTAATGAGACTGCTCTTATGGTATGGCGGTCTTTACGAGAGGCTTGTTGGGCTGCCTCTATCCTAAGTGCATAGCCTAAAGCTGATTCTGCGTCTCTGATGTTGGAGAGTCTCAGCGCTTTTTGAATTTCTGGATCACGAACAGCATCGATAAAGTACTGAAGAGCTAAGTCGTTTCGAGTGTCAGCATGACAGTCTGAGAATGCTAGGTGTGACAGTCTCTGAATGTCCGCTGCCAGCTCTTGCAGACTTTCGCCCGTTTTCTGGTAACGGGATTTTAGCTGGAGGCGACTGTAGTCCTTAGAACACTTCTCTCCGAACCGTAGCTCCAGTGCTCTAGTCAAGGCCTCGAAGTCGTTCCTTTCTTCTTTAGAAACATTTCTCAGTATCTCGGCTGCATCTCCCCGTAATGCTGCTGCTAAGTGGACCGACTTGGCGGTAGAGTCCCAGCCGTTAGCTTCAGCTACGATGGAAAACTGCGTCTTATATACATGCCAGGAGGAACTGCCGTCGTAGGTAGATAGCTTAATTAATTCGTGATTCTGGCTTCTTCTCTCTTTCTTTTCAGTTTCCTGGGGCATGGATTCTAACTTTTCTTCCACTTTTCTCTCCAGATCTCCTTCTATTCTCTTCAATTTACCTTCTATCTCTGAAAACCTGCCTTTCAGTTCCTGATCAAAATTTTCTTTAACTTTCTCCCCGAAACTCCGTTCCATCCTCGTAACACTCTCTTCAACCTTCATAACATTTTCTTATATCTTCATAGCTTTCTCTTCAAAACTTTCTTCTATTTTCAAAACTTTCTCTTCAAAATTTTTTTCTATCTTTATAACTTTCTCTTCTATTCCATCCATTCTATTTTCCATCACCGTTAATTTACCCTCGATTGATTCTTTCACCGTTGAAAGCTCTCTCTTCATCTCATCTTGATTAGATTTAATTTCTTCCTGAACTTCACCCATAGTATCTTTCATTTCCTTCATTTCTTCAGTCAAGCCGTCTTTCATTTCTCTTTGCGATGTTTCCATTTTCTCTTGTGCAGCCTTCATTTCTTTCATCTCTTGACTCAGGCTATCTTTCATCTCTCTTTGCGATGCTTCCATCTTTTCCTGTTCTGTTTCCATTTTCTCTATCAATCCAGATCTTAACTCATTCATCTGAGCAGTGAGACCTTCTAGAAATTTCTTCATTTCTTGTTCCATATCTCTCGTTATCACCATTCACAGACAACCCCGCTCCTGACACCAGAAATGTTGCGTACTTGAGGGTTCGTGAGTTGTCCGGGAATGAAAGGCCAAACTTACAAAAATTCAGTAATTTATTCACAGAAAGTTCCAGAAAAATACAGGTCAATAAACCAATTATCAGCTTCAATTCAAGCAGTAACCACAGCTTAAACAGCAGCTGTCAATAGCAAATCCACAGTACAAACTGTATAGCAATAACACTTGAAGCAAGTCTCTCTCAAAGAGGCTCAAGAGCAATGCAAGCACTAGCGAAGCTGGCTGAGATCTGAACTGAACTGACTGCCTTGGCGAGAGAGCGCTTCTTATATATTGTTCCATGGAACCCAGATTTTTCGAGAAAACTCTAGAAAGTGGTCAACCAATCAACTTACAGCTTCCATATTTGGTATATCCCATATAAGGATTTTCTCGCCAAGGTCGCCAAAAAAATCGCCAAGGTGGGAGAAAGTCGCCAAATTTGGCGCCAAATCCATTATCTGCCTTATTGGGGCTTTTTAATGCGTTTTTAAGAGAAAATAAGGTTATTTTAACGCTAAAACGACTAGAAACGCACAAAATTAGCACTTTATCAACTTACTAAGCCTCTTTGAAAGAATGTATACAGAAATAAACACAATTACTTACAATTTTGTAACAATATATATATATGTATTCATCTATAAAAACTGTATATTTCTTCACAGAAACATGTTAAACGGAAAAAAAATGTGTTTTAATTCATGTGTTATAACTGAGCCATTTTCAATTTCAGTGTATGAATTTGTTTATTATTTATCCTCTATTTTTTTGTAAGTTCACGTGCTGAACAATATGTCAAATTAAAATAAATAGTTAAATAAATTTAATGCTTTAATTTTTATGCAAAATATGATCGCGTGCAATCTTCAAAATTTGTTAAATGTAAAGATTATGTGGTGCGTGTGGCATCCATTGTTTTTTTTTTTTTTTCTTTGTATGCAAGAAATAGAATAGAATAAAGAGAGCAACGATGTTAGTTGCATTTTTTCATACAGTTTGAATTTTGAATTTTAGTGAAGTATTTTTTACCGTAGGAATAATTTTCTTATGTTTAAGGTTATAGGGAATTATTATACGAGCATAAGATATGCTACTTTAATAATTTTAAAGTGTAAATAATAAGTATTGGCGTCCGCTTTTATACAGTTTATTTTAGTAAGAGAAACGCTAGGAATTTGCGGTGCTTATTCCGTTGCTTTACATCATGTATTCTTTTTTTGAGGTTCCAGTATAGGGGAGCCCGGGACCTCGATTCTTATGTTGTAATAAAAAATCCGAATATTTCGAAATATCTAAAAATAAGAGCAATTCTGTTAAAAAGATTGATTTAAAAAAAGAATTGTGCAGATCTTTTATCTGATTAACACTATTTTGTAAAGAAAAAGTGTGGTTTTAGCTTGAAAAAAGAGAGTATATGTCGAGTGGGTCTTCTGGGAGCCCGGGGGGAGGTTATAATACTTAATCAGATACATCACTTATATCTTCGACTTAATCTGATATATTACTTGAATGCGCATATATATATATTTTTTAATCTATATGTTAAGTGGAATTGCTTTTTTATTGAGATATCTTGGGATATCCATAATTTTTATTACGACAAATTAGCCGGGGTCAGAATTCTCTTGCGCTGAAAAAAAAAAAAAAAAAAAAAAAAGCAATACCCGCCATAAAACACATTTTTTCCCGCTTAAAACGATTCTGTGAAGAAAAAGTTGGGTTTCCTTTTGAAAAAATTGAGTTTGTGTCACGTGCGGCCTCCAGGAGTTCCGGCAGCACACTCAATATACCTTATGTAATAGATCATTTGAATACACGAAACTTTTCAAATCCATGCGTTCAGCGGGATTGCTTATTCCTTCAGATATTTTGTGTTATCTGGATTCTTTTATTACAATATAAAAATGGGGCCCGGGGTCCCTAACTTTGTAAAGTGATAAACAAGCAATACATAATTTAAGACAATTTTATTTTGCCTAACACGAATCGGTGAAGAGAAAGTATGCTTTCCTTTTAAAAATTTTGAGTTTGTGTCACATAAACTCAGGGACACCCCCCCCCCCCACACACACACGCACACAAGTTCCTGAGTCCCACTCATGATACCATACGTGATAAATCGTTTGTATGCATGAACGTTTTCATCGAATTGCTTTCCTTTCGACTTATGAAACACCCTGTATATATGTATATATGGAATTATTTTTTTATTTATGAGCTTTAAAGAATTTTTTATTAATGTGATGTTTAATGCTATTTATAAAGATAACTAACTGAAGAATATATTTTTCTATAAAACATTTACTTGAAGAGCAACTTCAAGTAATTCATGTCATAAGTTCAAGTTAGATATCCATTTGCATAAATTGTACTTTTCATGCATGCATAAATTTTATATTCTTTTGATAATTTACCAATTTACTCTAGACATATATTTTTCTTTAACTGCATTCTTACAATATATAAATAGTTTCGACAGCTTGCAGCGTAATATATCGTTGTAACTACTTTTTCTGCTATGCTTGCAGTTTTATGCTACACTAACTCTGATCTTTGTATTTTATTTTCCATGAAGTGTCTGAGAGTAATTTTATATAATAAGGTATTCTGAGTATTCTCAATAAATTTAGAACTCCACGTATAATGCTAGAGCTCTTTTTTTTTATAAGAGAAAATATTTCGATAATTTCAGCTCTGTTTAGCATTCAATGAAATTCATCTAACAATAACTGATTTTTATTTAGTGAAATTTTTTTTTCTCTCTTGTATGGTCTGCATCTTATATATATATATATATATATATATATATATATATATTTTTTTATTTTGGCATTATCTGTATGTATATTAATATGTCTACAGAAATTGATATTCATCCATTTTTATCAGAAAATTTATCAGAAAGTCTTCTGAGAGTTAATACATGATCTATAGAATTGCAAATGAAATAAAATACGTGTACGCTACTCTAAATATAGAAATTTGTAACATTTTTTTTTAATTAAATGTTAAGCATTAAGTCTAAAATGTATGTAAAATTTACATATATATTCATCTAAATGAAAATATACAGAAAATGAAATTCAATTTTATGTTTAGTTGATACGATAAATTTTAATTTCATTCCATAACTAGAATTTTTAATTTAATTGCAATGGGAAAAGATATCCCATTATTTTCTGCATGTGTATCAATTGCTTGATATGATAATTAAAGTAA
The DNA here is from genome assembly GCA_963930645.1 of Salticus scenicus. NCBI lineage: Eukaryota > Metazoa > Arthropoda > Arachnida > Araneae > Salticidae > Salticus > Salticus scenicus. The sequence goes on along the minus strand of OZ005655.1, from coordinate 206,210,216 downwards.
GATTTTATTTCTTCCCATTTAAGTGTTTTATTTGTTCTCGTCTAAAACGGGAATTATGAATCAGTAAAATTGCTACTGAAACCAAACCAAGCTTAAAATAAATAACATGATCGAAAATATAGGATAGAGTGCAAAATTTGCGCGGCAACCCAAATGGATTAAGATATGACCCTAGAAGTTTCAGTTGTTTTTATGAAAATCACCAGAACATGAATCGTAAAAAGAAAAGATGGTGCATTCGTACCATGTTTCACTCAAGTGTTGAAATTTCTGAGATCAAGTCCCGACAAAAGTATTTTAAATTTATTTATTTTTTTTTTTTTACATTTTTAATTAAATTAAAATAAATTATTAATTTAAATGAAAATATTTACTACATTAAGACATTTACTACATTTTGCTTTGTGCCCCTATTAAAATACCTGAAGTGCTAGTCTCACCAAATAAATAAGATTCGTCATACGATGACGTATAACATACGTACAAGCTTTAAGCTTAATCGAGCAAAGCGTTTAATCGCCATAATGTTCACTCTCATACATACTGTCAATCATACACACATACTTACACACATACATTGCATACGTCATCGTAAAAATAGTAAATATGTATTCAAGGGACATCAAAACGTGTAAAAACACGAAAATCTCAAACTCGGATTTTTGACATGTTTACAATATATATTTTTTTACATTTGCATGTTCAAAAAATAAATAAAAGAAAACCTTTCATCAAAGTTTGTTGTTATTATTATTATTAAATACTCATTTTTTAAATTCCTGGAACATACGTTTCATGTTTTTTTTTTTTTTTTTTAATGTATATTTATTGTGAATTACAGGTAAAAATCTGTTGCGTGAATGATAAAGAATTATAAATTTTAAGACATTTTCTTTTTGAAAAACTTACGCAGCATAATTTTAATCGTAAATAACAAACAAAAACTTAAAGAAAGAAAAAATAACATAAATAATCTTAAGTAAATATGTTTACAAGTTTATTTTATACATTAAGATAGAAAAAAAGTTTTCAAAATTCAAATACACGCTTTCGAAATTTATTGAATATTTTTTTGACATTTCACGCACGGTAATTTCAAAATGGATATAAAGAAAAGTAATATGTTTTTCTTTTACATTATAATTTAAAACAAATTTTAGCATTCTTGTTGACAGTGAAAATACTTTTGAGAATAATACTGCTCTGAAACGTTAAAACTTTGAAAATTCCATTTAAACGTTGTCTGAATATAAATGTCAGTATGTAAAGTAAGGAGTTTTGTTTAGAAAAACATTGTAACCAAACAAGTTGTATTAACAAAGTTATGGCTTGAATTTCTTTTTGCGTGTTCTCGGAAAATCGATTTATTCATAAGAAATGGAATTATGCTTAAAAATTTTTTAATTATAATATACGTGTTAAAATATTAATATATTTTAAAATATTCAGCATTTACAAAAAAAATAACAATATTTTTCTTGCTTTAAATATTTATTTATTCATTATTTTTCTTTTCTGTTGCATTTTACGTAAGATCGTAACTACTAATTCCCAACTGTGAAAATTCATTACAAAAATTTTCAACATAAATGTACTTTTATAACTTAAAAAGAAAATGTCATTGTCTTTTAATTTTTTTTTTCGTAAATTGTGGTAGCTTTCCATATAAAATGAGCATATCCACTTTTATTTACAGAGGATCAAGAAACACATTATAGAGCAAAAGCAAGAAAGTGTTCATGTGCGAGTCCTGAATTAAGTAAATAAATGTATATAGATACGCATAAACACACACACATACTATGAGAATTGTGATACACTGAGAAAAAAATATAAATCTTTATATTTATATACCACCTTCATATTCAACAAATAAATAATCATTTTCTGAATCTCAAAACCAGAAATGCAAATATACGAGTCAAAAAAGCTGGATAGACGAAATGAACGAGGATTTCTAGTCTAATTCGCTTTAGGACTCTGTTCATTTTCTACAATTTTGTCATGAACCAAGTTTATAATTACTAAAACATGCCAATTTAGTTCGCAATTATTTGCAGAGATTTCTGAATGAATTTGACCATGATAATATAGGAAAACGACTTAGAAGTGTAATAGGGATTTTAAGAAAACTAGAATTTAAAAGGAAACGCAATTTAGTTTCTAGATACTAACCACTTTTTTTTTTCTTTTTAATGTGTAGTTCACTTTATTTTCAGTTCTACTGATTCTAAACCTATACATTGTACTTTTTAGCACAATAACAGTTTAAATAATTTTATATTTATAAACATTTATTTCAAATTTTAAAATAATTCAAAGTTAATTATTTCCTATCGTCATAGTATACAGTTAAAAAAATAATATATTATGTTAATTATAAATTATTATGAATTGATATCATCGGTAAAGCATTTAATAATAATAGCGATTTTCAACGCGCATGCGTTTTCCTAGGATAAAGAAACAGAAAGAAAATAAAAACAAAATGATAATATTTTATTTATATTTATTTTTCAAATAACACATATGTGCAATATTTTTAAAGCTTAATTAATTTATATTTTACGGTGCACTTAAAAAATTCTTAATGCTAGGATTTCACTTATAAAATTTGTATTTTCAACACAAAAGTTCGTGTTTTACAAGGAAAAAAATTACGTGCGGTCAGGGGACCCCCGTCAGGAACGATGTTCTTCACGCCTCTTCTCCAGTTCCGAATTTGATTTGATATAGAGATCTAGATTGTTCATTCTCTCTCTCTCTCTCTCTCTCTCTCACTATATATATATATATATATATATATATATATATTATTTCCTATTTTATAAATTATAAACTATATATATAAAAAAAAAAATAGTATATTGTAGCCACCACAAGACTTTCGGCTATATTTTCCTATACAAAGGGCAAATAATTTATTAAAACTATTATTTATTAAAATTATCTAACATTGTGAATGCGAATGATTTTCATCTTACAGAAAACGAACACTAAATATCCAAAAAAAGACAGTTTTATTGTATGTAAATAACATCTTAAAAAATGCGTTTTTATAATGGTTATCTCACATATCAAGTTTCGTGCAGTTTTATACCATACAAGTTGAGATGCAGCCTTCCTGTTATCGAGGAAATTTCCAGTATAACAGCTCCATCTACTAGCCTAAAAAAATCTAATTTGAATCTACATAACGTCTCATAATGGCCTCGTCACATATCAAGTTTTGTTTGATTATACTCCATAGAACCTGAGATATACCTTTTCTTAAATTGCAGAAATCGCTGTGTGGCAGCGCGACCTGTTGACTGGTTGACAGTAAAAGTTGATAAAACTAATTTAACATCCACATATAAACTTTTATGCAATTATTTGCAGTAGTCCGTGAAATATAGCCTAAATTTGCAGAAATATAGCCTTAAAATATAGCCTTAAGTTACAGAAATTGCTTATATAGCAGCATCACCTGTTGGCTAATAAGCATTCAAATTGAATCAGCATAGTGTCTCATAATGACCTTCTTACATACCAAGTTTTGTTTGATTACACGCAATAAAACCTGAGATATAGCGTCCCCTTAAATTGCCGAAATCGCTGTATGACAGTGCCACCTTTTGAGCGGTTGACACCAAAAGTTATAGGCACTAATTTAGGTCAAGGTGCATCTACATATAAATTTATATACTATTCTGAGCAGTAGTTCTGGAGATACAGTTGCCACAAACAAGCGTAATGGTTTTTCGTTACGTGACGTTTTCTGCCAGTTAACTACCTACCGCAACTCGCGTTAAGTAACTTCGTTTCAAAAAGTTGGGAAATGGAAAGATAGAAATACAATTTTTTTATATGTGCTAAATTTTTCAACTCAGAACTAAAAACTACAATGTAATTTCATATATATTCTTTACAATTTACTGAAAGGTTTTTTTTTTTTTTTTTAATTATCATTGTAATTTACACAGATTTTATTAAAGAAATATAGCTACATTCGGTTTATTAAAAAAAAAAAAAAAAAAAAAACATACTTAGAAATAAAAATAGTTTCTAATTCAATTTTCCTCGTAAATTGTTTAAACTTTTTTTTTTTTCAAAATATTTTAAATTCCAATTTATTTTTACCTAGATCTAGCACGTTTCTTTTCGTAGGCATTCATCCAACGTCATACGCAGCTCGTACAAATGATTTAAATAATTGATTTTGTTTTCTTATATACATCTAAGTTATTTATTTTATTAATTATATTTTAATACCGAAAATTTTTCTATGTAGAAAAAAAAAATATTATTGATGTAATTTCGTATTTCATATTATAATGATTTCTTAATTTTCGTAAGAACATAATCGAAACTAATTATTAGAACTGCATTATTCTTTATATTATAATTCCAGTACAAAACAAATATTTATTTAAATTCTTGTTTTTTCTTTATTTAATTTATGTTTATTTCTAACTTTAATTTTCATGAAAGTAATACGAAAGTAAAATCAACCTAAAAAATAAATTAGTGTAGTGTATTATATGTTTATATTAAAAATCATGAAATTTCTGCGCTGACAAAAAGGAAATTTCACAAGAAATATTTAAGTCTTAAATATCTATCCAACTGAAATGTCATTTAAATTCTTTTAAGGATTTTATAGATTCTGAATACTATGTTAAAAGTACATTAGAAGTTATAACACGCAGAGTTATTAATACTATGAATTAAAACTTTTTAGTAAGTACTAACCCAGTTATATTATGCAGTTATTCAAGTGTTTCATTTTTGAGAATTGAGAAACGAATTTTATAGAAATCCTTTTAAAACTTGTGCATTTCTTGACATTGAAACCTAGAAAAGAAGAATTCCAGGCAGTGTCGAATCTCACAAGTGTTGCATAATTTTAAGCATGTAAAGGAGTAGAAGAGTTTGCAAGTAAAGAAATATAAAGTTGAGTAAAGTTTCCACGCTTGGTTTTAGATAGATATTTACATTCAAGTGTACTCTAAACAGAATTTTATATTTCTAAAAATTTTTTTTGACTGATTATAAGAATATAATTAAACTCTTATGGACATATATTTACTAAACTTTATACACAGTTTATGAAATTTTCTACAGAATCTGTAGTTATGAATCTGTATATGTATATATATATATATATATATATATATATATATATATATATATATATATATATATTGTTTTAGCCGCACTATGCGATATGTACTGCAGTTTTCACGAAAATTATACTCTGCTATTCATATAATAAATTCACATTAAAATTTAATCACAAGATTTTGTATAAATAAGTAGTGTCCATTAAACTTTAATGAATAGCTCCATTTTTGGTTATTTAAGCTACTGGGGTAATTTAAATCATTTTACTAAACAAAATTTGGATTCTGATTTTTAAAACAATGTTTAGGGTTTCATTAATAATTTTCATGCCATTAGCTCCATATTTTGACTAAGTTCTATTTAAGCATAACGTTCATTTAATAGTGAGTGAGTAACATTTCGTCATGAGTTTCTCCATTTCATAAATTTAAACCTCAAAATTATTTTTTAAGTTGAATTAATTTGCAACGTAAATTTGAAAATTTTAACTATGGTGTCAATCTAAGCGAAAACTGCTAGAGCCTTGAATCGAATCCGCTTACTGTCTAGATCCTGTAGCACTGAGCCACGAACTAGTATTACCTACTCGGCATTTTTCACATAATTTCTGATGGTAAGGTCACATATATCTGAAGCCGCAGATGTAACAAACGATTAAATTAACCATGAGAGTTCCGATATATCACGTAAATTACACAGAAAATTTTATTTATCAACCATTAATATTCTAAAATGAATTTTCTGTATACATTCTCAAACAGAAAATGAATTAGAACTGTTACAACTATTATGCTCCATAGATAATATACAGCATTTCCAATTTTATTTTTATATATTTATTTTTTAATTATAATTTTTTAATTAATTAATTAATTTTTTTCAATTTGTTTTGTTTTCTGAAGGGATAGAAGTTATTAATGCAAGATTCAAATTAAGAAATTCTAGTAGATGACCGAAGCTGAGGATCTCATTCATTAAAATTCATTTTATGTAAAAACAGACATCAAACAAAAAGGGTAAAATTTTCAATTTAAGTTATATTCTAATACATTTAGCTGAGAATGATCTGTTATAAAGTAATTTTATATGTATGTCGTGACAAAATCCAAAAGTACTTTATACCTTTTTTAAATAATCAAATGGTTAAAAGTTACATTGTGATTTTCATTAATGTAATTTACATTATGTTTTAAAATAAAATACATATTTTATCATAAAAAATAGTAAAATAATAAAAATAAAGAATAAGGAATTTATCTACATTGTAACTATAACTTCCGTATATTTCAGAAACATGCACTATATACATTATTTTTCATTTGATTTTCCTTGTTAATATCATTATAAATATTTATTTATTCATTTTTTAAATTATTATCAAAATTCGTATTCACAAAAAATGTTTCTTTCACATATTTAACAATTTTCTCTTCTCGTGTCTGAGATCACACACAACTCGTGTGACTAACTTAAAAATTACAATTACGATTTATTTACAAAAAAAAAAAAAAAAAAAAAAGTTATTTTTTTCCTTTTTCGTTTTTATTGAAAATTTAATTTCCTATCACCATTAGGATAAAATGTTTTATTTGTTATTTTTTATATTGATTTTGTTATTACTCTTTTTGAAACAGAATATGTAAATGAAATATTCCTAAAAAGCGAATATGACTTTTGCATTTATAGTTCACGGTATTTCTAAGCATGCATAAAGAAACTTTCGCAAGAAATATTCAAATCTTAAACATAAACCCAGTGAAACCCAGTTTAAATTCCTTTAAGGAATTTTGAAATTTATATCCCTCTACGAAATGCGCATTCATAGTTAGAACGCGTCGAGAAATTAATATTTTGAGTTAAAACATTTGAGTAAGTACTGTCACAGTTATGTTGTGAAGATAGTTAAAAGCTTCATTTCAGAGAATTCTGTTTGAAATTAATTTCTTCAAAAAACTTTTACATTTTTCATTTTCTTGGTATTGAAATTTGTAAAAAAGAATATTACAGGTATGCATTACACTTAGTGTTAAACTTCACAAGTACTACATAATATTAAATATCTAAAATTAGAAGAAGAGAACATTTTGTTTTAATAAATAAATCAAGTTTTATAGATTTAAATTTGTTAATATCAGTAGATTTATTTTATAAAAAATAACTAAATAAAATTAAAATTTCACTATTACATACAGAAATCCATTGTCGTAAGGAATATGTCAGTTTTTAATATTTAAATAAGAAAACAAATCCTATTTTTAAATATTTTGACCTTAAATATAATATGTTTATTATTGCAAGTATGACAAAATTTAATCCAATATAGCAACATTACCTTAGTGTATTTTAGATTTTAGATCATGATTTCATCATGAGCATTAAAAAAATTAGGGTTTAATATTGGGTGTGAATTAAAAATAGTGTTTACTGGCAGGAGACATACACGATAGTAAATTAATACAGAAATAATAAACAATAACTTGAATGACAAAATAAATATATAAAATATAAATAAAATATAAATAAATAAATATAAATAAATAAATAAATAATAATAATAAACAGCAGGCAGTTTCTTTGGTCAATCCCTCATTCTATAAACTTATAACAATTTTTAATCAGTGTCGTGCGAACTTTTTGTTAAATTTGTAAAAAAGGAATGGATGCATTGAAAATTGGAAGTGGGGCAGTAGGTCGGTATTTTAAAGACCGATTTAACGATTTTCTTCGTAGTTGTTTGTGATGTTGAAAATCACATATCCCCTTTTAAAATCTAATAATAATAATCTAAATTACATTTTATTTATTTAAAATGCAAGCAAACACTATATTTACTATTCTAAAAGAATGTAATATAATTTTGTTTAGCTCGCTTAATCTATTTTATTTTTATTTCCTTTTCATTAATCTGTAATTTCGTATAATTTATCGTTTCCAGTATTCCAAAATGTAACTCTTTTCCCCTGCTTTCATCAAGTAATCACCAAATAAAAAAGATAGAAAAGATAGAAAAACCCATTAGTCTGCGTTTTAACATCCGGTCTCCATCAGTCGAAAAAAAATCCGTTGCATTGTGAAATAGCTAAAAATTACTTTTAATGTTTTTATCAATAGATTTCGTGAGGTCAGCTTAGTTCTAAAATTTAATCACATCCTATGACGTAATTTAATTAACAGCCAATATTGTATCAGTCTTTTAGGTTTATAATACAAAAAATTTAAAAAATGTGTTCAGCCAAATTAGTTTTTGAAACCAAACCGATTTGGCGAAAGAAGTTCAGTTTAATGCTTTTTTCTTTCATGCTAAAAACACGTTAAAACAAATTTCTTAAAATAATTAGCTTGATGTCTGTCTTTCTGTAGAGATGTTATTCTTTTTATCATGGTCACAAAAAGGTGTTCCTTTAAAAGGATAACCGGGATAGCTTCTTCCGTGGTTATTTTTATGTTTATCTCGAAACAATAAATTAGAATTATTCATAATGAATTATGTCGAATCTACTCATTCCACTTTGTCCAAAAATGCTTATTGACATATGTTTGATTGAAAATCAAAATCTTGAAAATGGATATTAATTCTCTGCACCTTATTCTTAATGTGGTTACTTAAAATAAAGACTAATGGGTTTTCTCAATAAGAAAAGAGATTTTTTCCTATTTTCCACAGCGACGATCGAACCTGGATCGCTATACGTACATGGCCAATTCTTACTTTAGACATCTTCATCCCATTTCTTCATCATATTGCTATGCAGACATCGCTAAAGATTTACTTCCGTATGGGCTAGTTGGTCACTTAAAAAAAACTTACAAGTTGTATAAATAGGTAAATATTTGATCTCACAATCTGTACAAAAAAACTTGGTATGGGAAATAGATATTATTGAAAATTTTCATATTTTTTCATAAATGTTACCGATTATTTATTTTAGTTATTTAATTATTCATTTACGTTCTGTAGTATTTCATTAACTGTTTAACTCTTTACACATATATATACACATAGATAGATAGATAGATAGATAGACAGATAGATAGCTAGATAATCCGAATGTACACTAGAAATATAATATTATCAGTATATACAGTTGGAATTTAAAGATGGTTTAATGTCAGTATTCAAACAATTAATATGATCAAATACAAAGACCACCCAGATCAAACCAAAAAATAAATAAAGTCAAATCTAAATTAATTGAAGCAAGTTGGAATAAGAAAACAGAATTATTTGCATTCTAACGTTATGAAGGGCTGGTAGAATGCAAACATACTAAATGAATGCTTTTCTGTCACAAAGATAGCAAAAGCTAAGTTTTTCTTTGTGCACAGGCCCGAAAGATTCAATGAAAATAAAATAAGAAAAAACGTATATCAAAATAAACTCACTACAACATATGAGAAACCAATAAATTAGTTTAAAATTATGAGTGATAAAAGACCAATGAAGTTTGTAATTATGCATCAATAATCACAAATAAAATAATCAGGAAATAAGCAATATAAAAATGAATGAAATGTGTGTCACATGTAAAATTTAATAACCAGATAGTCGTTAAAAGTACAGTTAAAGTCAGTACAATAATGGCAAAGAATCAGGAGTAAAAATAGAGATATCACAAACAGATTCAAATTAAATCCTCAGTTAATGATTGTGATTTACAGTATAGTAACTTGAATAGTGCTGCATTCTGCAATTGTAATATGAAAAAAATGTAAAAATAAAAAATACAATTAATGTCAGTACTTCAATGGCAAGGAATCATGGAGTAAATATAGAGATGTCACAAACCCATTCAAATTCAAATTCCTCAGTTTAGGATTCAGATTTTCAGAATAAATCGTTGTAATTTCGCACGAATTTTTAAAAAAACATGTTGAAAGACCATAGTGATAATCATACTAAACCAACAATATAACACCACTTGATTTAAAATAAAGTATTTTAATTTCTAGACCTAAAATACAGTTTATTTTGGAATATAAATCCATTATTATTATTTTTTTTAATTAAATGTTTGGGATAACCATTAATAAATGCTAAATTTAAAAAAAAATTGAAATTGTACGTTTTTATAATTATCAGACACTAAATGTTTTATTCGTAGATTAAAATTAATAATAATATTAACAAAAAAGGATTTATGTAAACATGTTTTAAAATTCGTAAAAAAAAATTACTTTAAAGGGAAATCTTTACGTTTATCATACAAGTCAAATTCCAATTGACTATTATGATTAAGAATAATTTTTAAATCTAAGAAATTAATATATATATATATATATATATATATATATATATATATATATATATATATATATATATATATATACACGCATACACACAAAAGTATATATATGTGTGTGTGTGCTCACGGTCCTAGAAAGTGCATTAAAACTTTTTAGAACATTTAGAGAACGTTTCGTTTCCACATAGTTTGACGATGCAATAGAGCTGTGTCAAATGCAATAGTATTTGACAGTTGATGATGGTTTGGGGCTCACTTCTAGGAATAGAGTAAAGACACCGTTTCAGGATTTTAAACTTCCGTCTAGTGGATGATATTTCTGCTTTGGTATTTCGCTGAAAAGTTATTTGAAAGAAACTGGGGGAACATTACCTTCATAACAGATTTTACTTGCAGGAGTCGTTATTAAAGTACATAGTTCTTATAGGTTGATTGGAATAGCAAACCCAACTAGCGGGAAGAGCGTGGTTTTAGAATTAATAAGACTATATCTTGCAATTTACAACCATTTAGAGATCTATTTTGAAATTTAATACTATCATAGTCCCGTTAATAGATACGATATTTAAACCCTATTATTGCATTAAATTAAAACTGTTATGAAAAATAATTGTAGTAGGGTTATCGTTTGCCACACAATTTAATATAAAATATTAAAACCACCGCCTTTAAGTACACTGTTTAAAAAATATAATTTAAGCAAAAGTAACGAATTTGGAATAGATGTAATTGCAAATGAAAATAATACTCGAAACCTTGCTTTAATCTTCTTCACAAAAAATTAGTTGTAATTTTTTTTTTTTTTTTTTTTTTTTTTATGAAGTAAATGTTGCAGAATGAAAAAAACAAACAAAAAAAAATAAATAATAAAAAATAAATAATAATAAATAAAAATGCTATCAAAAGCATAGAGAAAGACGAAATATATGCAAGATTTTACAATATAGCATGAATTGTTTATATATATATATTTAAAGAAGAAAAAAACATTTAATATTTTGTTTACAGCTTCGTGATAATAATTTCTTGCTGTAGAACGCCTTGAGTCTTTACGAACTGTCTTGACAAGTCTTGCAACGCTTGTAGAAAAACAAGCCTAACTACCAAAAGTCAAGCTATCAAACCACTGATTTAAGCGATATAAAATTCTGATTTTAGCTGTCGAAATAGCTAACAATTCGCCTCATATTGTGTGCAACAGTTGTGACAGCAATTGGCGTACTAGATTGTACTATAGATTAATGGTAACGGTCATTTAAAGATTTTTTCAGTGTTCATGATTTCAAAAGAAAGAATCTACAAATCACTCAACAGGCTGTTCCTTCTGTGAGATGCCATCTATCCAGCAAAATAAAATAAAAAAACATAAATAAAAATAAAATAAAATACATAACGTATTTAAACATCTCATCAGCAATTCTCAATAAATAGATTAACAATAAATGTAGTTATTTAATCACTTCTCACACAATTTGGTCGGTGTACTGTTAGTTTGTTATCGATAAACTCAATAAACGTGCCGAAGACATTTAAAATTTCCTTTTGTAACCACGAATTGTGCATTTCAATAATTTTATTACTCACATTTTTTTTACATATGCAGGAGCTAATTATTAGGTAATATGGACGTTTCTGTTTTTTTATGATCATAAAACCGTAAAAAACACCATTTAAATTTATATATAAAACTTTAGCAAAATTTATTGAATAGAGTAATTATTATTATTATTATTATTGTTGTTGCTGTTATTGTTAAACTTTCTTTCTGGAAATTCCTGAAAATTGTAAATGTTTAAAAATTTATTGCTTTTTGTACCTATATTTTCATTAAATTGCATGCAAAAATCTGCCCTGTGAATAATAAAGAATTATAAATTTAAACAATTCATTTTAAACAATTTACATATCAGATTTTTAATTACGAATTAAAAAAAAAAAAAAAAAAAAGTAGAAGTAGAAGTAAAGAAATAAGTAGCATAATAAATCTTAAGTAAATATGTTTACAAGGTTATTTTATCCATTAAGACAGGAAAAAGTTCTTAAAATTGAAATACACGCACTCTCAAGTTCCTGAATATTTTTTTGGCATTTTACGCTCAGTGATTATAAAATGCATATGAAGAAAAATAATATGTGTTTGTTTTACATTATATTTTAAAAGAAATTTTAGTATTCTTTTTCACAATCAAATACTTTTGAGAATATCAATGTTTTGAAAGTTGTGAAGCTTTGAAAATTACTTTTAAACGTAGCATGAATATAAATGTCAAAGTAAAGTAAAGATTTTTTGTAAAAGTAAAGTAAAGATTCAATAAGTAAAGTAAAGATTCAAAGTAAAGTAAAGATTCAATATAAAGTAAAGTTTTTTTGTTTAGAAAGAGAATATTACCAAACAAGTTGTTTTAACAAAGGTATGGTTAGAATTTCTTTTTGTATATTCTCGAGAAATCCATTTATGCAATTATGCATGATATAAAATTTTAAAATGTTACAATATTATTAATTTTTTAAATAATAGGCATTTAAAAGCTAAAAAACAACTTTATATATTTAAACAGTTATTTATTCCTTATTTTTCTGTTCAATTACACTTTACGTGAACCTGAAATGATTTCTGTTAACTCTTTAACGCGCAACATCTTTGCTCCAAGGACATAATTTATAAATTCCCAAATGCAATATTTCAAGAAAATTTAGCTTATATAACGTAGTGGGAAAATGTTATTATTTTATTTACTTATTTACTTGTTTTTGTGTTTTAAATTTAATCGTAAATTCTGCTGTCTTTCCATAATAATGAGCGTTGTTACCTTGCTCATGAAAGGGTTGAAAAAACATTTTAGAGCAATAGTAATAACTTTTACATACACAAGTCTTGAATCTATAATAATAAATGGAAAGGTTTGTCTGTCTGTCTGTCAGTCTGTTCTTTTATACGTTCAGCCCCTATTGAACGCAGAAGTACAAGAATTGACATACGGATGCTTGCTCTGGAGCCTTTCCGAGGTCCTCCTCTAAACAGAATTTAAAAATTTTAATTAGTTGTGGAGATATTAATTAAAATGTAGAATTATGCCTAATCAGAAAGCGATCTCAATAGCTAGGAATTCATAGCGATTGCATAAAAATAGATATTTTAACGGAGTTAAAAGCAGAAAAAGTGGAAAAAAATTAGAAATATTAGTCCATCGTTACAACTTTGGTACAAAATGAAAGAGGCAAATTTTCTGAATCTAAGAGTGCAAGCGGTTTATCGGTACAACAATGAGATTTTTTAAAATTAACTAAAGTATGAATTTTTTGTGGCAAGATCATTTCAAACGCACTACTGTCTGAGATGAAAAGGGAAATGATTGTAACCGATTAAGATGTCATATGTTTTACAGTGGGGAGAAAAATTGCAATTTTCAATTTTTTTCAAATTTTCATTCACGTTACATTTGAATTAATATTCGGCCTAGACAGCATACTATAAAGCTACTGTTCAATTTTCATGAAAATATCTGGATAAACAAAATTACATTTTTATTGGGAATTATATTTATCACGACTCATGTGACCAAAACATAATGTAAGATTAAGTTTTATATTATATTTTACACTATTTTAAATTGAGATATGCCGTTGAAATTTCGTAATATTTGGTTTTAATGCCCGATAATTCGATTGTGAATATTTTTGAAAGTGTAGAATTATTAGGAAGGGCTTGAGGAAGGGGGGGGGGGCAGAAAAAAAGAGTTACAGAGTTTGGAATTGATATTATTAGATTTTAAGGCAAGATAAATCGATGGAGGATATTTTCAAGTGTAAAATTATTAGATGGGACGGAAAGGGGGGGGGGAAACCCAGAACGCTTTTATTCTTTTATATTTTGCAGAGTTTCGAATTCTGATACTCCTTTCACATTTCATACTATGGATTTTTAAAAATATTTAGCCCGGAACTACGCAAGCTTCGGAGAAAACCACGAAAAAGTCAGACATAAATCGTTTAATAATACTGTTTATATCATTTTTGTATCTCAGCTTCTAATTAGCATAATTCCAAAATTAATATGTCATTTTAAAACTTATTTTAATTGAATTTCAAGAGCAAACGCCACAAATTTCTGTCACATTCCATTAGCCGACTACCGTAAGTAATGGAATTCGAGATTTCACGTGATTTACACGTTTTAAGGTGTCCTAATTAGGTTTCCTTTTGTATCTCAGCTACTAATTAAAATAATTTTATAATTAATACATTATTTGAAAGCTTTGTTGATTTGGAATTGAACAGTAGATTACAGAATTTTCTACCGCCAGATGGAGCTGTAATATTTTAAAATTTCAATATTTCAAATTCTAATTATGATTAAATTATTTTTAATGCATCATTCGAAAGATATTTTAAAGTACTTTTATATTATCGAAAGTGGAATTCGAGTTTTCATCCCATTTACGCGTTTTGAGGTCTCCTGTTTAGGTTTTCTTTTGTATCTCAGTTACTAATTAAAATAATTTCATAAGTAATACATCATTTGAAAGCTTTGTTGATTTGGAATCGAACAGTAGATTACAGAAATTTCTACCGCCAGATGGCACTGTAATATTTTAAAATTTCAATATTTCAAATTCTAATTATGGTTAAATTATTTTTAATGCATGATTCGAAAGATATTTTAAAGTAATTTTATATTATCGAAAGTGAAATTCGATATTTCACCTGATTTACACGTTTTAGGGTGTCCTGATTAGGTTTTCTTTTCATCTCAGCTGACTGAGTTAGACCGTTCAAAATTGGTATATGTAGGTTAATTAAGAGGGGCTGGAAGGGCGGGGAAGGAATAGGCGCGCTCAGCGCGCACGGAACTCCGCTGCCGAAGGCAGTGGGGATGCGGTCCGACTTCTTATCCGATGAGAAATTATTTTTTAAATTTTCTTTTTTTAAGAATAAATGCTTGATTTTAGAAGGAATATGTACGAGCAGCGCACGTATATCTTTGCTCGTGCGCATATCTTTACGCATATCTTACGTATATCTTTACGCGGTTTGCACTGCCGAAGGCAATGGGCACCCAATGCGAGTTTTTACCCGACGATTAATGACTTTTTCTAAAATTCCTTTTCTTAAGAATGAAAGTTTATGAGTAATAACATGGAATTTTGAGAAATCATAAGGATGGTGAAAGAATACGCGCGCGCAGCGCTGCCGAAGGCAGTGGGGTTCCGGTGTGAGTATTTACCCGATCACAAATGATATTTTTCCTTTTTTCTTTTTTTAAAAGTAATGTTAATGAGTGATAATATGCAATTATCAGAATTCATTCATTATAGTGATTCATTTAAAAATACTGACCCGCTAGCGGGCAAATGCAGAGGTGACCCGGTGTGAGTTTTTACCCGATCAGAAATGATTTTTATTTTTTCTAAATTTCTTTACTTAAGAATAAATGTTTATCAGTAATAATATGGAATTTTGAAAATGATAAGGATGGTGAAGGAATACACGCGCGCAGCGTTCATATATATGCATTCGTTCGCTCTCATCGCGCACGGGTCTACGCTGCCGAAGGCATTGGGGACCCGGTGCGACATTTTTCCCGATCAGAATTTTTTTTTTCTCTTTTTTTTATCATATCATAAAAATTAATGCAATTTTGAGAATTCATTAAATACAGTGATTCATTTAAAAATAGTGACCATCGAAGCAGGCGTAGCCTGCTAGTTAAGTAAATAAAATATATTAATTTATGAGAATAAATGTATTTATAATTCTTTCATTATTCAATCGCTTCTTTAAACCCATACTCATATTTTGAATCATTGTATGACACTAAAAACGACTGATTATTTATTTATACTTAGATGTTTTTAAATGTTAGAAACATTTTATGCAAATATAATTAATTCACAACATTCAGTTTAAATATAAATTGTAAATTATAATATTAGTTATTAATCAGCATATATAGTTACGCTCATAAGTGCCTGCTTCTATCAAACTTTAGGCTTAAGAGAAAAACTTAAGAGATTTCATTGGACTCTGTGTGTGAACGCAAGTTGCCACCTACTTTTCATACTTTTGTTAATTTAAAAAATCTAAATATCCGATCAATAAGCTGTTTAATCCGACGGAGTCAGAAAAATCGCCCCTTTCACTTGGTACCTTATTTGTAACGAATTTTTAAATTGGATTTTTTAAAGTTAATTAAAATATTAAAATAACAACTTTAAAATAGACATTTAAATTTTTAAATGTTGCATTGTGTTTTTCCAGCATAAAATGAAATATGCTTTCACATAATATATATATATATATATATATATATATATATATATATATATATATATATATATATATATAATGTTAAATTTGCTCCTGCATATGAAACAATGACGTCGTGATAAATAAAGTGCGAAATTTTCGCA
This sequence comes from Salticus scenicus, assembly GCA_963930645.1. NCBI lineage: Eukaryota > Metazoa > Arthropoda > Arachnida > Araneae > Salticidae > Salticus > Salticus scenicus. The sequence goes on along the minus strand of OZ005655.1, from coordinate 206,193,457 downwards.
CGGGCTTGCTCGCTAGCAAATGAGTTGTTTGAAGTGAGAAATAAATAAAATGAAATGATCATTTTTCAACGGGCGCCTTAGTTGGCCTATAACTAACTAGTTATAAGGAATTGGTGTTGTTGTGAAAACCTTTATAATAATAGCAATTTTCTATGTACATACACTTTACTATGGTTTATGTAACACACTTGGAATATGCTACCTTCATCTAGAACAAATAAATAATCATTTTCTCAAACCCTAAACTGGAAATATAGATTTCGGAGCTTTGCGTATACAAGATAAGGCAATAAACTGAATAGACGAAATGATAGAGAATTTATCCACACATTTCCAAATGATGAAATAATACTATGAATATTAAGTATATTATGAATCCTTTGCATTGCGAGAAAATCTAGCTTAATTTCTTAGAGTTGGATTATAAACTCAAATTATATTTGCTATAATTCCTTCTTGTGTTCGCATATATTTTGAGAGATTTTTAAATTAGTTTGACTTCGATAATATAAGCAAAGGTTCTAGAAATCTAATAGGGGTTTTTAGAACTCATTTTCGAAGGGGAGTAGAATTTATAAGTAGGACATGAGATTATTTTTACTAGCGCCGTAATTTAGCTTGTTGATATCAGTCGCAGAATTTTTTCTCAGTGCAGAAGGGAAAAAAGGTGATACTATATTTGCTTGTTTTGTGTAAATAAAATATATATGCACTCTTGAAACTAAATGAATTTACTTTTTATTGTGCTCTTAACCCGTTAGCGCCCAGTGTCTTTATTTGAGGACAGTTAATTAAACGGCACGTATATTTTTGGGGGGTTTCTTGGAATGATTACTGTCTTTTAGGGACAGTTTATAGCGTCACTCTAAATGATCCCTGAAAGTTTTATGTGCCTACTATTAATTATTATTTGATAATTTGGATAGTCATTTTAGGATTTTTCTTTCGTCGCACATATCTTTGCTTTTTGCGCAGGTATACTAACTTAAATCAAATTGAATAATAATGTATATTACAATACTTTACTTTCGAGATCTTTGTCAACATATAATAGGAAATTAATCTGTTATCGCAAAGTTTTTCTATTTCAAAGTTTTTTCGCTAGAACACTAAACGTCAATAAATGAAGATAGGCTTTAAATTTAAAACTATCAGAAGAATTGTTTAAGTTAATATATTTTACTGTCAGTTGTCTAAATTAATTTAGAAGTGAAATAATCAGCTAATAATATTTTGCAAAATTAATTCGGGCGTTAGCGGGTTAAGCCAGTGTAATGATTAAAAATTCTTTAATAAAATTGAATTTTCATCAGAAAAATGCGTGTTTTAAGCAAAACGAAGACGATAACAAATATAAGATGAAAATATTAATTTTCGTTATCTGTTACATTTTGCGTCTGAGAATAAGAAACTATAGTTTAATTTCATGTATATGCTTTGAAAATTTTTGAGAAACGTGTTTTTAAACCCTCAACTGATTAAAAGTTGCATCGTAAATTTACATAGATTTTAATAAAGATATATGGCTAAATTCATTAAATATTTTGAAAGTATACTTTGAAGGATATTTTAGCTTCCATTTCATTTTTTTTTTTTTTTTTAAGATTATTGAAAGCACAATTATTGATTTAAAATTATTTTGAGTTTTAATTTATTGATAAATTTTATTTGTACCTATATGTACCTGTAATACGTTTCTTTTCGTAGGCATCCATCGAATATTATACGCTGCTAATGCGAAAACTTTAAATAATTTGTTTACTTATGTATGTGCAAATTAATTATTTTATTAATACATTTTTAATATTAAAAGTTTACTTTTGTAGAAGCAAAATATTTAATTTATTGTAATCTATTTATTTATTTATTTATTATTTTATTCTATAATGATTTCTTCATTTCCACTTGAAAATAAATGAAATTAACAAGTGGAAATGTATTTTTTAATTTTTTATTACAATTTCATTAAAAAAAAATTACTTAAATGCTTTATTTTATTATATGTTAAGTTATACTGATTTCTAAATTTAATTTTTTAAGAAAACAATATTAAAATAAAAACTCTCTCAAGAGCAAATTCATGTAAAGCTTTCGAAGCTTATATTAAAAATACTGAAGTTTCTGTGCAGACAAAAGAGAAATTTTACAAGTAATATTTAAGTCCTAAATATCTATCCAACTGAAACCTCGTATAAATTCTTTTGAAGGACTTAGAAATTCTGAATTACACGTTAAAAGTGCATTAGTAGTAGAATATGTAGAGATAATAATACTGTGAGTTAAAACTTTTGAGTAAGTGCTACCACAGTTATGTCATGCAGTTATTCATGAGTTTCAATTTAGAGAATTTGTTGAGAAGCGAATCTCTTAAAAATCTAATTAAAATTTGTTCAGTTTTAGACATGACATCCTGGATCGGGAGAATTCTAAGCAGTGTCGCATTGCTGCATAAATTTAAACATGCAAAAGGTGTCAATAGTTTTTAAGTAAATAAATATAGTTTGTAGATTTGATTAATTTAATAGACGATAAATGAAAAATAACGATATAAAACTGTAAAATACATTTAATCGTTTTAGTATGTCAATCTTCAGGTTTTAAATTTAAAATAAGAAAAAAAAAAAAATCAGATATTTTCTCCAGTATCTACACTAAGGGGCAAGAAAATGAAAAAAAGAAAAGGCGCACTTCGATACTTCCATTTTTTTTTTTTTTTTTCTTTCAAAAATAATCAATTTTAAAATTTAAATGTAGAGATGTAAAAGGTAGTGAATTCTTCAAATAAACTGATATGCATGAAAATTAGCCCCCATACCATTTTTCAAATTTATATGTAAAATGACCTCCGGAATCCAAATATGCCCATTTTGTTCTATCACCCACTATGTTTTATGGGCGCCCCAAAAAATTTTTATGGCTGTAAATTTTATTGGAAAGGAACTGTTAAATATCTTCTAAGCAGCTGCAGAAGCGCAAAATTCTAAATTATGAACATTTGCAGAGAGAAGAAACATTGAGGGGAGGGAGGGGGGGGGGTTGTTCCGCTGAAATTTTAGTTTATGTTTATTATATTTTATTAATCAATTAAAATTATTATTTATTATACATTAATTTTTTTCCGTATTTAAATGTTAAAATAATACTTTTCCATTTTTCAAATCAAATTCATGGCCATAAAATTACCAAACCAAACAATTATAAAAATTGAGAGATGGGATGGTGTCTCGAGTAAACGGTAGGCGATTGGGCAAAATGGAGGACATATTCGGATTCAGGAGGCCATTTTAAATAAGAATCATCAGTAATGGTATCAGGGTTCGAATTATTATTATTTTTTTTATTTTGCAGCGCAGTGTAACCATTGGCTGAATTTCAGTGGAATATCTATGTTTGACTATTTTTTGTTCAAACGACCTCCTTTCCTGACGTCAGCAGGAAAAACTTCAAGTCCTCCCGTTAAACCGCTAATAGATTATCCGATCTTGAGCATTTTGTAATGAACACTGAGGCTTTTCTCTCCCTTGTTTAGATCATATGGTAGTCAGTCGATTATTTATCGACGTTATATGTTATCGGGTCGATAACTTAACGAAGTTATCTGTAACTGTTTTAATTAAATTTTCATGTATTTTTATGGGATTCCATACTTTTTAAAATGTTGTAGCACGTATAAAATATGAGTCTGTTGAGAATCTGAGACATTAACTCGTTAGCGCCCCGTGTCCTCATTTGAGGACAGTTAATAAAATGGCACGCATATTTTTTGTGGTCTCTTGGAATGATTTATGATTTTTAGTGACAGTTTATAGCGTCACTCTAAGTGATCCCTGAAAGTTTTATGTGCCTACTATTAATTATTATTTCAAAATTTGGATAGTCATTTTATGATTTCTCATTCGTCGCACATATATTTGCTTTTTGCGCATGTATACTAATTTAAATCAAGTTGAATAATAATATATATTTTACTTTCGAGATCTTTGTGAACATGTAATAAAAAATTAATCTGTTATCTCAAAGTTTTTCTATCTCGAAGTTTTCTCACTAGAACACTAAACGTCAATAAATGCGGATATGCTTTAAATTTAAAGCTATCAGAAGAATTATTTAAGTTAATATATTTTACTGTCAGTTGTCTATATTAGTTTAGAACTGAAATAATCAGCTAATAATATTTTGCAATATTAATTCAGGCGTTAACGGATTAATGTCTTCTGAATACGGATATGTGGTATCTGTTAAAATCACTATCCGTTTCATCGCTATTTTAAAATGATTAAATCAGATATTTTTCAAAGAAAAATAAAAAAATATACGAGTGCCGGTCTTTTTTTTTTTATGTTGTTGTTGTTCCTTAATTTATAGCATGATATATTAGCTCTTTAATATATAAAAAGTTAATTTTAAGTTTAATTTAATGTATAAAACACTACGGTACTGTTTTTGAAAATCATGGATCGATAAACAATACTGAAACATTTAAAAAAGGATAATGTCTAACTTTCATGCCTGTAAATTAGAAGAAATACTTGATTGTATAAATTAAAAAACAAATGAAGAATAAATGAAAAATAAACTTTTAATAAAAATGGGAATGTATTTATTTAGTTTTAGTAATTAAATGTTAGAAAAGTAAACAGCAAATCTCAACGAATCTTCGTGATGGGGAAGACTTCTTACTCTAAACAGAATTCCGTGCTTCTGAAAGAATATTGGTCTGATAATAGCAAAATAATTAAATTTATATGCGCATACTATTGAAAAAATACTGTATGCATATTTTGTGAAACATTCTACGCCATTTGTAGTTATATACTACTATGTGTAGTTATATACTACGTGTGTGAGTGTTATATTTAGCCACAAAAATAGTAACACCTCTATGAAATATATTTCTTACAGCTTTCATGAAAATTTAAATATTTTAAAATCATTATTTCTCGTACAGTTATATTAGATTTTAATTACAATAAAAATCTAGACAATATTGCATTAAAAAATATACAATTAAAAAAATATTAAAACACATAAAACATAAATTTAAAAGTTTCGAGCCTTTTACAGGCCCTCATCAGTAAAAACATCGAAAAGTAAAGGCAGAGAAGAACAACAGATCTCCTTTAAGAGAGTACACGTTCTAAAATAGTGCAGCATTCCATAGAAACCGAAAATCTACCTGATTTTAACAATACTAAAACAATCAAATCTAACTGTTCAAATTATCATTCAAGAATTTTCCTTTAAGGCTGGTATACGAAACAGCATTTTTCACAGCTTAATGAGGCATGCGCAGTCCCCACAGAATACACTGTACTCTCTTAAAGGAGATCTGCTGTTTTTCTCTGCATTTACTTTTTGATGCTTTTATGATGAGGAGCCTGTAAAAGGCTCGAAACTTTTAAATTTATGTTTTATATGTTTTAATATTTTAAATTGCATATTCTTTAATGTAATAGTGCCTTGATTTTTATTGCAATTAAAATTCCTGAAAATTGTACCTTGCTATTCATGTAATAACACAACATTAAGATTTTATCACAAACAGAGTCCATTAAACTTTAATGCATAGCACAATTTTTGGTTATTTAAAACACTAGGTAATCTAAAGCATATCATTGAACAAATTTTGGATACTGAATTCTTAAAAAATAGTTTGAGTTTAAAAATTAACTTTCATGCTGTCAATTCCATATTTTGGTATGTTTTTATAGAACTGTATGCGTTTTATCAGTAAGTTACTAACCTTTATTCATTAGAGACAAATTTTTTATCATAAGTGTGTCCATTTAAAAAATTTAAATCCTAAAACCTTTCTTTAGGTTGAGAACTCTATCAGGAATTGTCGGAGTATAAAGTTAATTAATTTTTTAAACTGTGATGTGAAACTGTACAAAAAATCCCAGAGCCGAAAATCGAACCCGGGAACTCTGTTTACCACGAGGTTGTTCTTCCACTGAGCCACTTTAATGACTGCCTACTTGACATTCTTCACATAATATTTGCTGGTAAGGTCACCATACCTGTAACTGTAGATGTGAAATGTAAGTAAATTACTCGTGGCAATTCTGATATACCATGTAAATTACTTAGAAAAATTCGTTTATTAATCATGAAAATTCTGACTTGAATTCTCTATACATATTCTCACACAGAAAATGAATCAGGATTTTTACAGCTATTTTACTTTATAGATAATACTTCCACTTTTTCTTTTCCATATTTTTATTTTTTAAATTGGTTTATTTATTTTTTATTCCTCAAAGGATAACAAGGCCACCAAATTTATCAGTGCAAGTTTCAGATTAACAATTTATAGTTAATGATTGGAGCATAGGATCTGAATCATTAAAAATGGATGAATGATATCATAAATTTATACGTTATCAGATAAATTTAAAATCACAAGGATCTCAAGGAAAAATAATTAAACAAAAAAGATGAGATTTTCAATTTCCGTTATATTCTAAAATGTTTAGCCAAGTAGGACATACTATAATATAATTTCACGTATATGCTGCGGCAATATTGAAATGTGTGCTCCCTCTGGAGTAATGGAATGATTAAAAGTTATATTGTGATCATGATCAATGCAATTTACACATTTTAAAAATGTAAATTTAGTAAATTTAAGAAACATACACTTAGAAATATATACTAGTTACTCATTCTGTTTTTCTTGATGACCTATAAGAACTTCTTTATTCATATTTTTTTTAATTCTCATTAAAATTCTTACTTTTGTTTAATGTTTCTCCTGCATATCTATCTAACATTTTCCTCTTGTGTCTGACGTCACACACAGCGCGAGTGACTACTTTGAAAAAATACTTTCGCGATTAATTTACGAGCAAAACGATCATTTTTTTTTCTATTTCGTTAAAATTGAAAATTTAATTTTCTATCCCCATTACAAACAAGAATGAAAAATCATGCGGTGTGCATTGGTTATGAACACTTTCCAACTGTACAGTCGGTAAGAAAAGTGTAACACTAGTAAAATTCCTATATAAAAAAAGTGCACTTAATTTGTTTTGTTAAATAAATCCTTGTCGAAACATGTTCTTAGTCAGTCTAAGAACAGGAATCGACAAGGATTTATTTAGCAAAACTGTATTGAGCGCACTTTTTTATATAGGAATTTTTTCTACTGTTTGTTACCGACTGTATGTAATTGTTCTATCGAATAAATTTCAATGTTCTTTGCCTGCATTATCAGACAAAGGACCCAGATAAGTTCTGAAAGATGTCCATTGAATAATCGAATTCATAATAATTCTTATACATTGATGATAGTGTAAAAATGCTTTACAAAAAAGAAATTGCAGCCCTTAATGTATCTGGATATTTTAGTGTAACGCTATTAATCTGAAGGTTAACGATATAATATTGTATAAAAAACATTATTTTAGCGTTTAACAATAAATCTCTGTCCTAAAACGCAATGCATTGGAATTTTTAAGGGGTATCACTGTACACAAACGAGTTGTACAGGACCTGTTAACGCCATTTCAAACAGAGAAAATTTCATAGGAATTTAAATAACATATATCATTTTTTAAAAATTCTGAAAATATTTACGAATGCTGGGGCAGGCAGACGGATACGTAAACTGAAATCATGTTCACACTCAAAAATTGTTTGAAGGAACAAATTCCCAGCTCTGTAAAAGACATCAAAGTAACTAAATATTTTTGTATGGTCCTGTAAATATTATGATAATTATTTTTACATTCTATAGAAAGCATTCTTTTGTGCATATGAATAACATATTTCAATTTCATTAAGATTTGTCAATTCTAAAGTTATTAAAATATGGTTTATAGAATTATCTCTCATAAAATGCAGTACTTTGGAATACTTTTCGGTGTCCCTATACAGAAACCAGTGAAGGTATTTATTACATTTTCTATAGAAATACCGATACTAAACTTGAAATACTTATTTAAATATCATTAAGATTTGTGTAAATTAAAGTTATAGAAATATGGTTTATAGAAATACCTCTCATAGAATACAACGCTTCGAATACTCTCGGATGTCCCTGTTCATAAACTAGTAGATGCATTTCCTCCATTGTCAACTGGGAACATACGATCATAATCTTGAATAACATATATCACTTTCAAGAAATTATAAGAATATTTACGAGAGTTAGAACGCGGACAGACTGACAAACTGAAGTTAATAATAATTATCAACTTTGTTCAAAAGTGTTCAAAGCATTTCGTTTGTTATTTTTATATTGATTTTTTATTAATGCTTTTAAAACGGGATATGTAAATGAAACATTCCTAAAAAGCAAACCAGTAAAATGATTTTTATATATATATAATGATATTCACAGCGTTTATATGCATACATAAAAAACTTTCGCAAGAAATATTCAAATCATAAGCATAAAAGCAGTGAAATCCAGTTTAAATTCATCTAAGAAATTTAGAAATTTATATTAATGTACGAAAAGCACCTTCTTAGTTAGAACGTTTAAAGCTTTTGAGTAAGTCCTGACACAGATACGTTGTGCAGATATTCAAAAGCTGCATTTCAAGGAATTCAGTTAGAAATGAGTTTTTTCAAAAAGCATTTTAAAATTTTTACGTCCTTGGCATTGAAATCTGTAGAAAGAGTATCACAAGCATGTATTACAGTTTGTGTTAAATTTCACAAGGGCTGCATAATACAAATTAAAATTATAAGAGGAGCATACGTTTCAAATAAATAAATAATTTCTGTATGTTAAAAAATTTTAGTATTCGTTAGATTTATTATAAAAAATAACCGAACAGAAATAAAAGTTGTGAAGTTTATACATAAAGCCATTATCGTATGAAACACGTCGGATTTTAATGTTAAAATAAGAATTCAAATCCTATTTTTTAACTATTTTATCGTTAAATATAACAAAATAAGTTCATTATTAAAGATGTGACAAATAGAACTTTAAATTTAATATAATAATAAAAAAAAAACAATACTTTTATATTTTTTACGTATTAGATGATGATTTGGCAATCAATACCAGAACATTAACAAAATTAAGGTACATTATCGCGTTCGAATTAAAAATACTGTGTACTGACAGTAGATCGGATTATAAATGAATAAACACAGGAATAATAAGCAACGTCTTAAACACCAAAATAAAAAATAAAATAGTAAGCTATTGTTTTGGTTAAATTTAGGGTAATGTCATCAGTGGTATTGTTTATAAATAACATTATTTCCTTTTGTGTTCACAACGTTTATCATTTCTGTGTTATTCAGAAAAATAAACATTAATAAAAAATATTATGGTCCAAATTGCGCTTTTGAATTCTTATTTACTTATTTACATTTTTTATTGACTTACTTATTGACTGACTAACTTGTTTACTCATTTATTTACTTAATAACGAACTAACTAACTAGCTTACTTATTTACTTACTTATTATCTAACTGACTGACAGACTAACTCACTGACTAACTTACGGACTGACGTACTTACTGACAAAGTAACTAATTAAATAACTGACTATCTGACTAACTAACTGACTGTCTAAGTAACTGACTAACTGACTAACTAAGTATCTGACTAAACAAATGACTAACTAACTAACTAACTGTTTGACTAATGAAATGTCTAACTGACTATTTGACTGACTAATTAAATGAGTAACTGACTGGCTAACTAAATGAATACCTGACTGACTGACTTATTTACTAACTGACTAATTTACTGATTTCTGACTAACGAATTAACTAACAAAATTATTATCTGACTGACTAACTAGCAACATTTACTTTTAAAAATCAAATGATTTTTAATTTCTAATTATGTAAATGTTTTTAAAATATGGTATCGACTGACATAAATTCAAATTAATAAAGTAAGACTATATTAGTCATAAATCATACTGTTATTTGGAATGAATATTTCAATATATGCCACAGTTTATATTCAAACACTTAAATGGGGGAAAAAGTATAAAACATGGAATATGTACAGCTCTAAAATATTGCGCATTCATAGTTATAGAAATTTATGATATAAAATTCAAGCATACAATATGGAAACTTCTTTTTATATATTCTCTTTATACAATATAAAGAATGATTTATCCTGTGTAAATATTGCCAAACTAATGCACTTTCCATAAAATGCATCTCCTAAAAGAAGAAATAGATTTTTATAAAGGAGAAATGAAATTGAATCTCAATTAAATATCATAAAACATTTCAAAATTGTCAGTTTTTACTATGAGAAACTACAATTTATTTTCAAGAAATTATACTTATCTTGCTCATATAAACTTTATTTTATTCGTTAATACGATAAAAAGAGATTCATGTCGATACTGAATGAATATAGTAAGATATTTCTTCTATGCATTGGCTGAAGTATAAATTTATTTCAAAATTTTATTTTAGTGTAAAGTTTGAGATCTAGAATAAATTTTTTTAAATCAGTTTTAAAGATAATATAAATAAAACTGATGGCTTAATCTATGCACTTCATTTGTAATAAAAGTGAGGTGCATCAAATGTTTTAACTTTTTATCTACCACATTTTGAATCAGACAATAACTGTATTTGAAATATGTGTTTTTAGATACTTAAGAGTATTATTTAAAAATGTATGTAATAAAAATTATGCATATCACCTCATCATTATAATTACTGGGGATTTTGTGACGTGATACTTTATTATACCACTAGTAAGGTACAGATAGGAGAGATTGCGCACATAGGGGATCGGCAAGAAGGAGTACCATGGGCGCTCATAAACTCCAGGTAGTTCTACAATATCGATAGCGGCGTGACCAATTAAATGTGCATGTCCATTGTTTGAACAGTCTAAGATTAAACGTGGTTATTTTGTCTGGTTTTCAAATTTTTTGCTCGAATTTTAAAACCCTTTCAAGGAATTTTTATAGAATGGTAGTATTACAAAATATTTTAGAATTAAATAATTTCCCATGGACTAGTGTATAAATATTTTATTGTGGCAGGTGGTTGCATGAAAGTTGCCTCATTTATAACAACAAGTACAACGTTTATAGACAACGGCAGATTAGGTCAACAAACAAGAAACCATTCAAACTGAAAATGAACATTATTATTTTAAGTTAAATATATTATCTAGTAACTAAATGTTGCTTTTTATTACTTTGTATTGTTTTTTTAACTGCTTATTTAATTTATTTTATTTAAATAAAATAAAAATAATCCTTTTTAATATTTTTTTCTTTCTTTTTTCTTTTTTTAATTATTAAATTTAAATACCTAGATGTAATACAAAAATATTTGCTTACAAAAAATTTATACCAATGTCATTTAACTGTAGTTAAAATTAAGCACAATCTCTCCTACCCATTTTCACAATATCTTCTACTCTATAAGAAGAGATTGCGCAAAATAGCTCTCTTGGTATTATTACAGCTATTGCTTTAAATCGCAGTATAACAACAAAATAGTAATGGGAATGCGTAGAAGAAGGATCACTTCAAAGCTATGCACCAACAGTTTAGCAAAAGTTAAAATTGAAATTTTTATTAACGTTTTGTTGAACTGTGCGCAAACTCTCCTAGCTTTACCTTATATAGATGTCTAAAAACATATTTCGACCTCAAAAAGTGTAAAAAAATATATTTACTTTTTATGTTCTTTATATTTTTAAGGCTAGAGGAAATTCTTGAAATAGTACAGGAATTAATTATAATATACATAAAGATCTTGAAAAATGCCAAGCAAAAATAGCGAGAGCACTCTATATTATCATTTCTGGAACACAAATGGCAATATATAGCGTCTAGCGCCTTATAGTGAGATTAAAATGAGGTATGTACGTCCTGTTCCTATAAATGTCGTTGACATTTCTTCCATAAATTAGATTTTATAAGCCTTTTAAACTAACGGTACGTTAAAGTACAGTCGGTAGATAAAGGGTTAAGATGGTATGCGACGTGCAAGTAATTAAGAGTAATATATGATGCAATGCTTGTGCATAAGACAAATAGACAGGCTGGTTGGTTGATGGGGTTTTACGTTGCATTAGTGCTGCGCAATGGGCAATTGGCGAAGGTCTGGGACTTACCCCCAGAGGTGGTCCCGAGACATGCCATCACAATTTTGATCCTACACGGAGAGGATGGCTCCCCTGCTTCGGTAACCCCCAGGGGTATAATTTTTTATGGGAACACGGAAGACATTGTGGCCACGACATATTTTACGTACACTAGCCACCATTAGTGTACACGACAGTCTTTGGCCGGCTCGAGTACCGAACCCGCAATCTTCCAGTTACGAGCCCGGTGCTCTACCGACTGGGCTCCCAAATAGACAGGAATGAATATATATATTTCAAATAGATAAATATACTTTATTTTTTACGTTGGTGGGATGGTTGTTTGGGTTTTACGTCACACTAGTGCTGCGAAGAGGAGCAATTTCGTTGGTGGGATATGAAATATTGGTGTGTAAAATAATCGCATAAAATATTTTTCAGTTATGTACAAAAATAAAACCGATTTTTATTTATTTTTATTTAATCATTTTCCTAGTTATACGTAATAAAACTTTTATTTTGATTATAATACAATCGTAAATAAATCAATACCCATTATTTTGAAAAAAAAAAATGCGTAATTCATCTTTATATATAAAATTAATTAAATTTACACAATTTTTCTGAAACTCAATTCGTATAAAACGCTTTTGACAAGATATTAAATTAAAATATTTATATTCTTATTTGCTTTCATTGCGTTTCGTGTTGAAAATGATCTTCAAATGAAACCTGTTTAGTATGCTTCGTATTTAATTTTGAATTAGATTAAAATTATTATAAAACACATATTTGTAAAAATGTTATGGAATTTTGAGAATATTAAGTTTATGAACAAAATCCCTTTTCCGTTCATTTGATCATTTTATAAAATCGCTGAAATATTTAATATATTTAAAAAAGATATGACATACAACAAAATAATAAAGCAAAAATTTATTTAATCTGTAATTGTTTTAAAAATAATTATATCTGACAGTTTAAGATAATTAAATAAATGCTTTTAAAAAAGATACCGTATGTTAGTAATACCTGAATTAATATATACTATGTACCGTTGTATATTTTGTTAAGCGTAATTACTTGTATTATTGTACATTTGACTTTACAGCTTGAGAGGTTGTGCCTTGTTGAGAAATTTCAGAATAGAAATTTCGATTTCGAAAGAGCGAGATATAAATATAAAGATGAGGGTTCAAAGAATACTTTAATGAGTAACTGTTACACGCTAACCGTAATGATTATAAAATCTTTTTGTAAAAAAAAAAATAGATCCGACTCCAAAAAGCAACTACTATTCAAACAACTAAAGAAAAAAAAAAAAAAGGTATGAAATGAAACTGTAAATTGCGCCTAAAAGTATAAAATAATTTCCTTCGCCAAACAACCTATAACACTACAATTAATCATAACTTTTGAAATCGGCGCAAAATTAAATAAAATATAATTAGTTTTTTAAAGGTTTGTTTTTTAGATCGGTAGCAATAAATGCTGTTGTCTCGAATGATCAATTTTCAATTTCTTTTATTATTTTATCACTGTATACAATTGGTCCATTAGTAGCATCTACATAAAACAGTGAACATTCTTCACAATGCGGTATTAATGCGTCTACGAAATTAGAGTTTCCTTTGCAAATTTGGTATAACTTTGATAACTATCATCCTTGGTGGCTTTTGGATTAGGCGATGAAAACGTAATGCAAAAATATACCCGCAAGATGTATATTTTCATAATATATATTGTACGAGGTATTGTTTCATATTCTTTATTACTCTCTTAATATACCTTATCAAAATAATCATGATATCCCAAAGAAATTAAATATGTTTGCCAGATAATTTTGCGATTTTTCTTTCACTAAGGACGTCAGATACTACCCTCTTTGCCAACTTTTGCTGCTTACGAAATCTTATTTGTTTCCTTGAATCAAAGTAGTTTTCGGCTGCGTTTTGCAAGTGACAATGGGAGATGTATATTTTTAATAGGATTTAATTCTTGTATTGAATAAAGGTGTCAATTTTTATTTAATTTTGCGTCGACGTCAAAATTTATGATTAATTGCAGTGTTTTAGGTTGTTTGGCGAAGGAAATTATTTTACACTTTTAGGTATACAGTTTCATTTGATACCAATTTTGCAATGCAAAATATGCATTGCAGCTGACGGACAGAAATTTTAACATCGATACTTACATACTGCTTTTACCAGTGTAGATGTATGCGTTCAGCAGTTAGAGTGAGAACAGACTTTTGTGAGTGTCCTGTAATTTATTTATATCTTAATGAAATCATAATGAAACCTATTTCTAGCCAAGATCATTACGATAACAAAAAAAGTATTAAAATTAAATCATCTCTTACGAATTTATAAGCTAACAAATTTCAACAACAACAACAATGAGAAACATAGTTTGTATTGAGAACCTATTCCTTTATGAAGTCGGTTTAAAACGTCTATGCATTAATCGATGTGGCCGCTTAAAAAAACCATACTTTGAATTTTTCATAGCATAAATGCCACCCGCTACGCTACAACATATGCAATGTCGTTCAAGTGTGCACAAAATAGGGAATTGTGAACAAACAAATGCACGTTTTAAGCGTTCTGTTTTCAGCATTAATTTCTAAACTATATTTTCGTACTAAATCGATGATGCTCTGCAATTTTATAATTCACTTTTCTCCCTGTCTTGAACCGTTTTCGAGATAGGAACACTAATTCCACGGTTTTCCACTAGGTGGCGCTATAGGCGGTTGAATCGCGTAGCACATGTCCACTTTACTATACCTACATACCACTTTTATGACTATAGCTGCAGCTGTTCTGCAGTTAAAGGAGACGGGACTGACTTTTTTGGGCACTCTGTACTTTATTTTGAACGTAAAGTTATTACAATGGGACCTATTTCAGACCAAGACCTTTACAATAAAACAAAAAGTATCAAAATGGGATCATCCGTTCAGAAATTATGAACTAACAAACAAAAACGAAAGCAAAAGTATATACGGTTTGAATTGAGAACCTCCTCCTTTTTGAAGTCGGTTAATTAGAGCATCTTTTACGAAGTTATAAGCTTACAAACACCAACAACAACACATAGCTCGAATTAAGAACACCCACCTTTCTGAAGTTGGTTGAAGACGACTTTACGCTAATCATTGTGACCGCTTACACTAACAGTACGTTGAACCACAGAGTATACGTGTCATCCGCTACGCTGCAAAGTGTGCAACGTAGTTCAAGTGTGCACAGTGTAGGAACTTACGAACAAACAACTGCACGTTTTAAGCGTTCTATTTTTAGCAATAATGTCTAAAAACTGTCTTTTCGTAGTAAATTGATGATGCTCTAAAACTTCGCAATTAACTTTTCTCCAATCTTGAACCGTTTTTGAGATAGGAGCGCTAATCCGCTGTTTTTCACCAGATGACGCATTATTTTCTTTAGATTGTAAAGGGACTTAGACAAAGATCTTTACATCAAAACAAAAAGTATCAAGTAACCGTATTTTGAACTATATAGCGTATCACCAGCTACGCTACAACGTGTGCAATGTGCTGAAGTGTGCATAGTGTTAGAAATTGCGAACAAACAAATGCACGTTTTTAGCATTGTATTTTTGGCATCAATGCTAAACTATTTTTTAGTACTAAATCGATGATGATCTGCAATTTTATAATTCACTTTTTTCCCCTGTATTGAACCGTTTCCGAGATAGGAACGCTAGCATGAAAGTCTAAACTATCTTTCTGTACTAAATCGGTGATACTCTTCAACTTTGTGATTCACTTTTTTCTCTAGAACTGTTTTCGAGATAGGAACACTAACTCCGTTATTTTCCATCAGGTGGCGCTTCAAGCGGTTTAACCTTGTACTGCATGGTCATTTTGCTATACTTGCACACCATTTTTATCACTATAGCTGCAGCCGTTTAGCAGTTAAAAGAGTTGGGGCTGATTTTTTTGGGCACCCTGTATTTTCTTTTGATCGTAAATTTATTACAATGGGACCTATTTCAACACACCTTTTCAACAAATCAAAAAGTATCAAAATCGGAACATCCGTTCAGAAGTTATGAGCTAACAACCATAAAATATATATATATATATATATATATATATATATATATAGTTTGAATTGAGAACCTTCCTCCTTTTTTTGAAGTCGGCTAAAAACGTTAGTAGTGAAATACGTAGTAACTAAAATGTATAGATTGTTTTCTATCCCTGGTCATAAAAATGTGAAATCTGGGAATGCGAGATATTTTTTATCTTTACTTCCACACATTCCATATCACATTATAGCTGAGCCACGTAATTTTAAGACCGAAATTTACTACTTTCATTAGCCCCATAAAAATTATGTTTCGACTTACCTTATTTGCATCCCGTAAATTTTATTTATAATAATGTACTGCTGAATACATTGCACTTATCATTCTGAAATTAAAGCAATACTCACAGTTAATCAGCGTAACTTCTCGAATAAGTACAACAAATCATGGTTAAAAACACTGTTCTCGAAACCATCGAATAGTACTCTTATTTCCTCAAATATTCTAGTAGCAGTGCAATCAAGCTATCAGACGTACCGCAAAAGTGATTATTCGATGAATATTCTGGAAGAGTCTCATTCATTTGTAACACAAGAGAAAAACAAATAACTCCAAAAAGCAAGAATTTCACTAGCACACGAATAAAGTTCAGTCGCTTGGAAAACAATCTCCAAAATGCAGTCACTCTGATTTTTTTCATAGAACAATACTGACTCACAATGACTGCAGAAATGCAGTCATTGTGAGTCAGATGCTCTCGGCAGAAATCATCTCACTCCCATTCATCCTTTTTAGCGTTTGGCGATAGCTCTATCCAAATTCTCATGGAATATTTTAGATTTCGACTCCGATCCATCCTAAACCTAAATCACTATTTTTCGCCAAATGTTGTCGTCAAATCGCCAAGTTTGTCATCAAGGTTGGCCTTATTGAAAGTGAATGATTTTTTTTTTTTTTTTTAATATAACTTTGACTGTAAAACTACTTTTACTGAACAGTTCAAACAATGCTGTGGAATAAACTGAATCCGTTGTAACAATATACAGATAATAAAAATAATAAAGATAATATTCGCTTGCGACATTAATCTAGTCATTTTCAACAAGTAGATTTTTCTGTCAATAAAATACTTTCAAAATTAATTTTTTTCTTATTTTTATAACACTTTCTATTACAGCATTCATATTATTTCCTTAGAAAATTAAAGTAAATCACGGAAGAAGCAATAGTAATATTATTCAAAATTTATGCAAACTGTTCAGTCAATTGCATGTGATTATTAAATAACACAGGTGATTTCAGCTTTATTCAGAATTTTCGGGAATTATATGAAAAAAAAAAAACGTTGAAAGTTCAATTAAAATTTAATGAGAGTAATTGATAAAATAGCATAAAAATACTTGTAAATACTATGAATACTATTAATTAAAGGAATGAACTTTCTAGATTTCAGTACACACTGATTTAACGACAAAAATAAACTAAACTAAAATTAATAAATTACCTAAATGATAATTGCGTGGTGCTCAGGACTATGCTCGAATTTCCCATTCCATAATATGGCCATGAGTGCTTTCACTTATTGTCGGGATATATATCAAATTGATTTATGTTGAAATTTCTCCCAGATTGTGATAGATCTCAGAAGAAATCTTCACTTTTTTCGATTGTCTTGCTATTGCAACAACTATACAGGGTAGCTACTAAGTATTCGGAAAAATTTTGAGAAATTTTATGGATAACCTACTTCCTTATACCAACTTTTTCTGTTGTTATAATGCTTTTATCTTTGAATATTATTTATTTAAAAATTTGCAGTTACTCAAAGGAAGTTTCGGAGCGATCAGGGAATGAAAAATCTATAGATAAATGCAAAAAGTTTCGTGATTTTTTTCAAAGTGCGGCGCATCTAAGATATTTTAAGATCCGATGAGAATGTTTTACTGTTTAAGTCGCTAAAATATCTCAAAATCATAGCAAACTTTTTGGTCGTGATCTCAAGAACACCAGAAAACGAAAAGATGCAACAAGGTCTTTGTTTCCAAAAAGTTTAATAATTTGGACTAAGACTAGCGTCAATGGGAATATTCAACTTGTTTTTATCGAAGAAAACGTAAAAAATAATGGAAAAGTTTATCAGAAAGAAGTTTTAGAGAAAGCCGTACTTCCATGGAAGCAAAATCACCCAGCTATGATTTTTCAGCAAGTTTGTGCTCTGACCCATGGAGTCAAATCAACACTTTGCTTTAATCATGCCATATTCAAACGGTATCTGATGAAAAGTCTATGTTCTTCTAACAGCTCTGATTTGTATCCAATGGATTTTTCAGTGTGTGGGATCTTAGAAGAACAATTGCAAACACGTAAAATGATACATTTGCATAGATTCAAGAAAATCCTGGGCAAAATATGGGATGATTTAAAATTTATATTGCTTGCGGCGCACCGTCACCTCACTTCCGAAGGGGAATCGCAGCTTGCGTCAAAGCCGATGATTGCCATTTCGAAAAACTCATAGTAAAAAATAATTGTTAGACATTGCTTGATCCAAAATAAAAGCTTGAACTTTGTTTGCTCTTTCACTAATATTTTATTACCAAATACATTTCCTGATACTTAGTAGACACCCTGTAGATTAACTTTGTGTAAATATTCTAACTGAACTTCACCAAAAATATTTCCGAATCCAATTAAAATGTCAAAGTTCTTGCCATGAGTCTTGTTTGACAAATTTTCGAACAAATGTATTCAGGTTTTCGGTTAATTTATCGTAGTAAACTAAATTTGAAAAACTTTATAATTAAAAATATTAACGCGAGTTAACTTTTAAAAAATGTAAATACTTATTAAAAATTTATCGACCCTCCCCCTTCCAAAAAAAAAAAAAAAAAAGGTCACTTATCTTATCTAAAACAATTCGCACATATAGGCACTGACCTTATTTTAAAAAGATTAAAGATTAAAACAATCTATTTCTTGTAAAATTTTCCATATACAATGTATATATCTGCAGGAACCTTATTCCTATCCTTTATATAGAGTATTTCTTTATATAGAGAGACACAATAAATTTCATGGTGCGAAACGAAAAATCGATTTATTAAAAAGTTTAACTTTTATCACTTCTAGTTATGTAATCTTCTGATAAAAAGACAAAATTAATGAAATTTAGACTGTAACACTTTAACAAGCGACAATAGAAGGTGAAAAATTCGTACTACGAAAATTTTAAATAAGAAAACAACGCATCATTTTTAGTCGCAATAACCGTTATGAATTGCTATTAGGTCAATAAGCGTCAGTCTAAGATAGCTTATTAAATTAGCCTATGGAATTGTTCAAACAGAAGTTAAACATGTTTTCACGATGTTTAATAATTTGTTGAAATGAAAATAAATGCATAAAAAATAATAATAAATAAATATAGATATAAATAATTAATACATGTAATAATGAAATTGTGTATAAATAATGAAAATAATAAAGTAATTCTAAAGCATTATATTATTTAATACTTTATTAAATTGGAACCTGAAATGTTTATATAACAAAATCTGAATGAACGTTGTAGCATCTTTATCAAATAACGTTCTTTATGAGCTAAAATTCCTTACAGTAAATCTTTCAAAACTAATTCAATGCTCGGTAAAATTTATCCACTATGGAAGAAATAAATTTTCATATTCCAAAAAATTTTTTAAAAACTTGGGTATATATTTTTACTTTGTGTTACAAAATACTGAAAATAGTTTGCTCTATCACACAATAAACTAAATTTCTCTATAGAAAATGTATTTTATTTAGAAAAATAACTTTTATCGAAGTACATTTTTATAGCAATATAGAATTTGTAGTTAATATATATCAAAATGTATTTCAAAGGTTTTTTTTTTTTTTTTTTTGCATGGGTTTTATCAGTATTATTGTAATTTAATAAAATTCATTTATTAAATAATTACTTTTTACTTTCTCTTACCCATAAGGTAGAGAAATTATTGTTTTTAAGTCAAATTTTAGAAAGTGAGCTTTTGTTATATTTACACGTTTTGAGGTAGCCTGAATTAAGAAACAATGTTTTTAGCGGTTGGTCTGTGTGTCTGTGTGCGTCTGTTTTCAGCATATCCGAAAAACAAAATGTAGCAGAAAGTCAAAACTTGGTATTCTAAATGTGCATGATACAGGGATGTTACACTAAATTTTTCGTTGAGATCAAGCAAATGGTTCATGTGCAGGGACACCCAAGATAATTCAAATGCATTGAAATTGCAGGTAAGTAGATTTTAACATCTATAGACTGCACTAAGCCAAATGAAATGAATATATATTCTTTATATGCATAAAAACATGTCTCATGTAGAATATGGTAGGGAAGTCGTTCACTGTTTGTTTACAGGCCTACACAAAAGAACTAGTTAAAAGTGCGGAAGTAGTTGCAGTGTATTTCAGGTTGGGCCGTGTATTATTACTATAGGATTATATTTAGGTGCACCATGTGGTCTATATATAATTTTCAAAAGATATACGGGGCTGCAAATATTTAAGCGATAACATTCTTTTTTGTTGTTTGTGAATGTGTTTACCGTAATGTTTTACCATTTCCAGGAAAGCTGTTTAGAAATTGAAATGAATTCCCCACAGAGATATGGGGAGTAATGTATGTTTTTAAGTTAAACATTCATCGTTTATTTTTGTGTATTTGCGCGTTTTGAGGCATAATGATTACCGAAGTCAAGTTTTTAACGGTTGATCTTTGTCTGTATCTCTTACAGTAACTTCAAAACGAATAATTTTAGAAGATCCAAATGTTGTATTTTGAAGTTAATAAAAGTTTGTTTCCGGAAAAGTTTGATCAAGATTGATAAGATTCAAGGAATGTTGCGTGTGAAAGTTATCTGAATAATTTGAAGTGAACTTTTAATTTAATAACAGATTAAAATTCTATATGAATGCAGGTGCAGTAAAAAAATTGGGAGTTGAGGAAGGCAGTAGCGCCCCTCACACAGCACTAATTATCATATAAAACTCTTCCGAATCCTAATTTGAATTGTTTTAACATAGGTTTATATAACAGAACTCGTTATCTGAACCCTTAATCTGCAACTTGTATTTATAGTATTAAATTTCAGGGTAAAAGAAAGTCGCGTGAGGGACACACCATATTATTTTACTTGTGTATTTAATTATAATTCAAAATCTTATTATCTGGAAATTATAGACGGTTAAAGAAAAGGAATCATTATTTAATAAAAAAAAAGAGAGAGAGAGAGAATTTCGCAAAAAAAAAAAAAAAATAATAATAATAATAATAATAACAATTATAAAATAATCCACATTATTTAAAATTTAGAATTTGTAGATCTGAAGCAGAACACAAATTAACTGTGGAATTCATGTAGAAAAAGGCATTCCATACGTTTTATTAATGGATGTTTTTTATACGTTTTTTTTATACAGTCGAGCCTAGTTAACGTAAACACGCTTAACGTAAATTAATTTTAAACCGAACTATTTCCACAATCTCTGCCAAAATGAATATTAGTTTTTGAGTTACGGATAGCATGAACTACTGATAACATGAACAAATTTTTTATTCTCATTGACATTCACCAGGCTCGACTAAATTTATTTTCTTCAGGTATATAATTTCTTGTAATTTTTATAACTTCCAGATTCATTTAAAGTTGGCAGCAAAATTATTGAAGCACACATTCACACTTATATGTACCACACTTTGAAACACACATCCGCACTTTGACATCCACACTCAGTTTGACCGCTAATTTTTATCATCAGCTTACTTTTTTATAAACAGTATAAGACTGAGATCATGATTCAACAGATATTTACTTAACAAAACAGTATTAGGTGCCTGTCTTTTAAGTAGGAATTTTTTATAGTGCTTCAATAATTTTGCTGCCGACTGTAGTATATACATTGAATGATTTCTATCTATGTATACATATATTGGTTATTTTTTATAAAAAGCTTTCTCCATCATAGAAACACTGTTATTTTTATCACGTTGTAATAAAAAGTATCCCTAATTACGTTCCGACTGCTTTTTTTAGGAAGGGAAAAGGAGAGGGGGGGAGTTCACTGTTATTATGCCACGATTTTTAATTTTTTCGTCATAATTTAGTTAAATATAGCTTTTTTTCAATATGTCATTTAGTTGAATTACTTGTATTTTTAAATCTTAATAATATTTAGCATAATGTGTTTCCTGATTTCTACGCATTATTAAGATGAAATGTGATTTATATACATACATTTAAATATATATATATATATATATATATGTGAAAGGATAGAAAAAATTAAGATTTTAAATTATTATTTTATTATTTTAAGTTAATAATGTGTGATAATCTAAAGAAAACCCCATTCACACTTCATAACTTGAAATAAAGTCTATAGTTCCCCCCTTTAAAGTTAGTTTCGCGGTAAAGTATATTTATAACGCAAAAGTCAGAAAACTGAACAACGTTTAGATTGTAAAAGTTGTAGAATCGTATGCGATTTTTCTTTTCTTTTCTTTTTTTTTTTTTTTTTTCTTTTTTTTCGGTTGAAAGATGCATATTAATTAACCATGGATATATGGGTTTGAGATAAACTATTATTCATTTCGTTGATGAAAATGCAATTTTGTCAAAACAAAAATTAATTTCTTAGGATATGAAATAACTAACGAACTCATTACTTTTGACAATCGGAATGTAGAAGTTGTAAAATACTTGAAATACCCAAATCATAAAATACTTGAAACACCTGTTGAATCATTACCCAAATTACCCGAACACATTAACCGACACATTACTCCTAACACATTATCCGAATAATTAAAAATGCATTGTCATCGTGTTCTGAGCTATTCTAAAAGTTTCAAATGTCTAGCTAGTCGGGAAGTTAGTTAAAAATCGATTGCAATATTTATACTGGACAAGCAAGAAAGCGAATTGAAAGCGATATAAAAACCTTTGGTTTTAAAAATATAATATTAATCATTTTAGAACAACATATATTAGCATCATGAACTACAATAGCACTTTACCAGTGTGCAGAAAATTTTTAAAGTTATAATGACGTCAATTTTTGTGATATGCCTAATTTAAATTTTTATAATTTTTTAATGTTCACGCTTAATTAAATGCATTTTTATGTCAAAAGAAAATTAACTCACATTTTTTTTTTTTGGCAACAATTAAACTATAGCTAATATTTATTTTCATATTTTAAATACTTAAAGAAAAACTTTGCAACGTAAATCTTTAAACGTAAAAACTTGATGTAAATAGTGTCCTCACAAAAAATGAACAGTCTTTAGAACTCTTTTAAAAAAGTATAACATCTATCTGTGTTGTGAAAATGCCATAGCATTTATAATTAACCTGAGTTAAAGTCCCCGCTGTGTTCGGTAGATATTTTTCTCGCTCGCAACGTGAGGAGTGCGTGTTCCCACTGCCTTCGAGACCAACTTACCCGATTATTACTTCCCCTTCCCCAGTGGCTAAGTTCGAAGTTTTGCGAAATCTCGACAAAGTACATAATGCATACACCTAATCGTGTTTTTACACGTGTTTATAGCCCCTCGACCTCAAGGGGGTAAGAGGGTATTTCGTAAAATCTCGTTACAATAGGAGTCGTATATATATAAACAATTTACGCACTAAATTTCGTGACCGCAGATCCCATAGATTTCTCAGGACAAATTTAGCGCTAAATCTCGAGTTTGCCCCCTTGTAACCCCCCCCCCTCCAAAAAAATGTGTTTTTGTAAATATCCTAAGGAAGTCACATAGCCTTTTTTCAATATCTTTGTTCCATTTTTGGTAGAGGTCTACTCAAAAACCAGGAATTTTCAATATTTTCTGCCAAAAATTATTTTTCTCCCTCCTTTACCTTAAATAATTATAGCTAATATTTAAATGGCTAATTTTAAATCTATTAGAATAATATTATTTTGATATTTTAATTAATTAAAAGAAAAGCAATCAAATATTTGAAAATTGGACTTCGAGGTATTTCGTTGTCATCGTGTTTTGAGCTATTTTAAAAGTTTCGAATGTGTAGCTACTCAAGAAGTTAGTTAAAAATTGATTGTAAGATTTGTACTGGACATACCAACAAGCAAACAAACAAGAAAGCGAGTTAATAAAAATGTGGTAAAATAAGCATATCGTGATCCTCAAACATTATGTGTAAAACAATATGAATAATAATAATAATTATTAATTATTAACAAGTGCGCGAGCAGGAAAATTATGGTTATATTAATTGTAGCCTTTTCGTCACTGTATCCTTAATTAGGTAGACACAATAGCAAAACTGTGTTATACTATGAAAATTAAATGCTGTGTTTCATCAATAAAGTGATTCCAGCCTAACTTTGACCAATATTCATGGAATTTTTTTGTGTGTATTTCAGTAGTTTCATTTTGTAGTAAGTGCTGTTAAAGGGTGAAACATACTCTCAAAATCATTATTGCAGCTTAATTTTCGTAATTGGCACCATTTTTTGGTGAATTATTATACTACTTCTTTTAACAGAGAATACAAGAATCAAAATTCAAATTAGATTTTAACAGACTTTATAAGATCTGTTTACATTATTTTTTCATATATAAAAATAATAATGATCATAATAATAATAAAATGTAAACTAAAATTATATGAGATTAAATCAGTCTTCATAATAAATAAAAAAAATTACAGTATATTGAAATTAAATAAAACTCTTAATTTTTTAATCTAATTTTCTATAGAAGAAAAACAGAATGCATAATATATATAAAAGAAGAAATTTTATTATTATTATTATTATTATTATTATTCCTACAAATTTTTATTATTATTAATTTATATAAAAAAAATAATAATTTAAATTCATTTAAAATCTTGAAGTAAAAGATAATTATCAAAACTTTTAAGATTGGTAAACAGAAATGTACTTGTTGGCAAGACATAAAGGGAAAAAAAATGTCCTTATTTCATATATTTTGAAGAAAGTATGGATTAGAGAAAGTATGGTAAGAGATTAGACGAACGATGCTTTGAATAAAATTATTTTATTATATACAGAGAAAATAGTGTAAATGTATGTTAATTTCTGTCAAAATATTTACATGTATAGTTGAAATATAGATTACGACAGCAATGAAAACAAAGGAACAACACCACATGACTGAAACAACAACAACAAATATATATATATATATATATATATATATATTAAGACAATGGGAAAAAATAATAATAATAATTTGTGAAAATAAGTAATTGTTCAAAAATATTTCATTGAAAGTTTATCAGAATAAAATCTAGAACGAAAACAAGATACAAGATTTTACAGATTTGTCGAAAATTTTCGTGTTACCTTACATTTCTACACACGACATTATTTTTTCTAAAATTTGAACCCCTTCTGAAAAGTTTTATATCTACGTTTCTGGATTTGTATTACGTGGGTGATGTTACAATCAAAGAAACTGAAAGACTACAATACAAATTATAACATAAAATGTAAAAAAAATAAATAAATAAAATAATAAATAAATAAAAATGAAAATTTATTTGAAAATTAATTATTATATTAAAAGTACGTAAATATATTCTATATATAAAATATTTCAGATTTGTACAAACGATATCTTATGCTAGTCATTCTACACTTATATACAAGCAAAATAGGAAATAATAATATCACGTAATTACTTGTATATATATATATATATATATATATATATATATATATATATGTATGCATGGACAAAGTTATAAAAAAATAAAGTGATTACAATAACTTTATTGTTATTGATAACCACTAGAAAAATATCAAATGTTTACTTATATTGTTTAAGCTTAATAAGTCACCAGCCTCAGATCCTCGCATTAGTTACAATTTGTTGAGATTTAAACAACTTTACGTGCAACTAATTTAATTTAAAATATTATTGTTTAGGTGTTTACGTTATTTTTAAATTGAGATTTTCTTATGTCAACTTACTAGAAAAAATAAAAATCAGAAAGCGAGATATTTCTATGAGAGACATAGGTGGTTTTTCAACACCAGTGTTTTTTTATTAAAAAAAAAAAAAAAAAAAAAAAAAAATCATCTACAATCGAAGAAAATTGCTTAAAAACATCATTAAAATTCCGGTAGTAAAAAAAGCACAAGTTGGCAATAATGTAGAGGGTATATTCATTTTAAAATAATCAAGTAGAAGTTTTAACCAGAAAAATATTTAAAATTTTCTATTCATCAGTTCTTTATTTTTTCTCTTGTTTTAATGGAATTTTAAACTTTTTTCCCTTCTCTATTCGGTAGATGGCAGCACAAATTTGAAATTCAACAAATGATATTTCAGAGAAAGATAAATGAATAAGTAACTTGAAATTTACTTGTAGACGCGAATGCACCTTGCTGATTTGATCATGCAATCGTGTCTAGTTTTTTTTTTTTTTTTTTTTTTTTTTTAACTTAATGAAAGGATAGATTTTATTTAATTATTTATTTATTTATTTATTTTGACACAACTTTTGCGAATTTTAAGTAATTTAAATTTTTTATTTACTAAGTGTTTTATTTGTCAAATTAAATATTATTTAAATTTTAAATGATTAATGTGTGTGAAACAAAATATTTCTGAAAGATTAAAAATTATAAGTTTTACTTTTTACAGATTTAAGATCAGCTATATGTTTAACAATCATTTTTGAAATAAGTTTAGGAAATTTAAAAATAAATAAATAATAAATAATGGGCGTTAAATTAAAGACTTTAAATTAATAGACGTTAAATTAAAGTGTTAATAAAACCATAAATATTGTCATGATTATATGTTTGATAAGTAAACATATGAGCCATTGAAAGTTCAATAATTATATTGTTTTCATATTCAACCAAATAATTTACACTAACAAAGTGTTCTTTAGAAGAAAAAAAAAATGGTATAAAAAAACATGATGCATGACTATTTTTTTACTTATATTTTCAATGATACATTTAGAAATAATTATTCTTCAACTAAATATTACTTTAGCAGTTTTTGTAGCATAATATAAATAAGAATATTTGGAAATTTGGTTAAAACTACTAACATAAATAACAATTAATGTTGTTTTGTTTTGTGCTGCTACTGTTATTGCAATTGCAATAATTGTTATTTATACACGGCGAATAATTTCACCTCCTAGGCTATTAAGATCTTTATTTGACAGGAAAGAAATTGGTTTCTGTCTTTCAAAAGTAATCCTTGCCCATGTCATGCTTAATTACCAAACCTCTTGAGAGAGAAGAGATTCCATCGTTATCCCTTAATAAGGTCTTACAGAATAAAGAAAAACCTAAACTCATTCTAGGAAAGAAATATCTGCAATTCTACTAAGAATTTACGTTTATTCAAAAAATTGTTTAGATGTTTTCATATTATTCTTTTTTTTCCTTTTCTGAAGAAAATGTGGTATTGTTTTTTGTATTTTGTCCGGTGTATTAATAATAATAATAATGATAATAATAATAATAATAATAATAATAATTATGATGATGATATATATATATATATATATATATATATATATATATATATATATATATATATATATATATATAATATATTTTATTAGGATCTATAACACATTTAATATTATGTAAAATTTAAATTTCGAAATTTTGATAGATTTATATTTTTAACCAATTAAACGCCGAAATGTGAATCTCAATGACAAATTTAGAATTTTTGAGTGTTCTGGATTTTAATGTGCATTTCTAATCAAACTTAGTTTAAATAAATAAAAAATTTTACTTTGTTCAAAGATTTTATATGTTTCCAGAATAGGAAACTTGGCATCCAATGGGGGTAGAATAGATATTAATAAGCTGCAAAACTTTTTTTAATTAATTTTCTTGATACCTGCTTGTTATAATTTAAGAAAAAGAACTGTTTTATTTCATATCCATTGTTTTAAACCAGTGTACTCGAAAAAGTAATTTTTTGGTGGTATATATGCATTTTTTTTTTTTTTTTTTTTTTTTTTTTTTTTTTTGTGCAGTAAAAGTACAAAATTTTGTGTCAATAATTAAAAAAAAAATTATTTACACTACAAACGTTTTGAAAAATAAACTAGGGGCTAAAACATTCAATGTTCCCTCAGCGGCAGATTTGGCGTGTAATGGATAAAATCGCTTTACTTTTACGCAATAAGTAGCCGACAATTTTCATACTTCAGTGTTAAATCATAAAAAAATTTTATAACATATTTTCTGTAAAAGAAAATTTGAAATAATTTTGTACGATTATTGTGTTAATGCAAATATACTATAAATAATTAAAATTCCTTTATTGTGTTTCTATTTATTAAAACATTTTCATATTTATTATTTTCATTTCGTTTGATGAGAATTTCAATTACACTTGTTTGTGTTATTATTTTTAAATACTAACGATTTAATATAATAAAAACAACCATCCAAACATTTTTTTATGGTTTAGTAGTAGTATAAAATTACTTTAATAAAATATACCAAAGATTTAATATAAAGCTATAAGATGTTGTGTTGTAGAAGAGATTCCAAACATAGCGGATCGAATAAAATGAGTAGAGTGGGTGCGCTGCAATTACCGATATTTGTATAACATTACTAGTGAAGTGCCGACTTAAATGTGCATGTTGCATGTTCCAAGAGTATAAGAAAAAAGAGAAAAAGGGTTATTTTATCTTGATTTTGGATTTTGTAAATTGAACTAGGAATTTTTATCGATAGGCAGTTGCACAAAATATTTTTATGTAAGCCCTTCATCAAAAGCTATTAAGCTAGCCTGTTGGTGAGAACAGCAGAGGTTCACTATAAAAGGGAATAGTAGTTAAAAAGTCGCTGCAATCTCTGAAATAGAAGAGTTTTTGCTATGGTAATTTATTAGAGATTGTGCATTGATTCCATTACATTGCATACTAGGAAAAATTACGCCGCTCAAGATATTTGTATGATAAGTTCATTATCATAATTTGATTTGAATCAGTTTATTATTTCAAAAGTTATCGTGATGGTACATTTTCAAGTGACAGCCTCACTTCAAATGGCCGCAACGTGGAAACAAAATGTCGGAACAAGTTCCCCATCAAAAATATTTGTATGATAAATTCACTGTCCAACTTTAGCTCGAATTATAGGATAGACATATCCGCACATTTTACCCACGTCCAACACTGAATATAGACAGTACCATCGGGAACAATGATAGCGTGCAAACCTGGTATTTTATTAAATAATATCTTTAGCCACATGATTAAATGATCGAATGAAATGTGAACGTGAGTTGAGCGTTTTTATACTAGACGATTGACCTAAAAAAAAAAAAAATTGGGGGAAGAATATGTAGCTGATTAAACAAACGTGTCCCGCAATGGCAAGACAACCAGCGTGAATTTCATGAATTTCTGGAACACCACCAGAAGACAACTTCGAGAAGTGACTGGACTGTTTTAAATAACTTACTTGTAGCTGTTGTTTGCCAGAATGCTGCACCATTTGCAAACAAGAAGTGCAACCATTGCAAACAACGACAGATTAGGTCAATAAACAAGAAAATATACGTAAATTAAAAAGTAAATCTACCTTTATAAACATGTTAGCTAGTAACTTAATGTTATTTTGTAATCTTATGTGATCTTTTTTTTTCTGATTCTTTAATATATATTCTTTAAACTTTTTTTTAAAATACTTTTTAACTTTTTTTGTTTATCTGACTTTTTTATTGTTAGGTTGACATATTTATTCCTAATACACAGATATTTGTTCACAAAAACCTCACATTTAAATGCAATTTTCATTGTTAATAATTTAATTTTATGTATACATACATTATATATATAGAGAGAGTGATCCATATGTCACAGAAAATGTAAAAAATATATATATATATTATTCAAAAAGTGCTAACTGTAGCTTAATGCAGTTTTCGCTGAAATGTACAGAAAATCATGGGATTTATATATATGTATAAGAAAAATATTAGTTCCATTTTTTTGCCAACATATCTCTCACATTTTAAACAGATCGCTTGATCAAATGACGCCATATTGCCAATAATGAATCTTTTTTCGGAGATTTTCCCAATGCGCAACATCTGTTGGTGCCGTCAGGTAATAAATGATGGCACTCACATTCAACATTTTTAGTCATAATTAGGTTGATGAATGCATTTCGCCACTGTAAAATGTAATTTTAGAGATAAAGCACAACATGATGAAGAAAATTTAAACTAATTTTTTATAAATATTTTGTTAACCTAAAAAATGTCTTTCTGTGCATTTCAGTGGAAACTGCATAGTGCTACGGTCAATATTTTTTGAATAATATAATTTTTATTTTTCAGTGACTTTTACATCACCCAGTATATATACATATCTGTGTGTCGAATGTTGTGATACTATGAGTGTTTTTATATATATATATATATATATATATATATATATTGAGGCATTGAGCACTAACGTATAGTTAATGTAAAGAGTATAAGACAGTAGAAAATAAAATCATCTCCATTTCTTTATTTATGGCAAATGAATTTCATTGTAGCATATCAAATACATGGTGGTAACACTTTTCACAAAATGGACATGGAGTCATTTACCTCCGGAGTACGCACACATATATATGTATATAGTTATTATACTACCAAACTCTCCTATGGATGTGTACAATCATACCTAAGCTGTAAAGACAAATACTGCAAAATAGCTTTTTTGGTTTTATTACAGCTGCTATTTAAATTATAACAAAACAACAAAATAATAATAGAAATGATATTTATTATTAGTAGTACCTTCGGTAACTCAGCGCAAATCAAACAAAATAAGGAAAATGGTAATAATGAATATATGAAAATAGTAATAATTGAAAATGGTAATAATGAAAGACGAGTTTACCTTTTGAAGGCTGGACTGTCCTGCGTCAGAATCTTTAATCAACTCCGATATTGACAAATCTTCGTAATATTACTCTCTGGAAGAAACTTAATTCATGATTAGTAATTGTGGAGATCAAAAGATTAGAGAGACTCATTTATTATTCTAATTTGAATTTTAATTAATAAAAAGAGAGAGAGAGAGAGCAGATGTACGCTTTCCCGGTTACATCTTAAAACATGAAACTGAGAACAGAGAAAAATTTCATATTATATTGTATCTCGTAAAAATTGTTCTACATTTAGTCACCCCTTGTTGCGTGGGTTGAAACAAAAGAGGGGAAAACACAGATTCCTTTTTTTATCTTTCATGCAGTTCGTTTTTTTTGAAAAAAAAAAAAAACACATTTTAGAAATGAAAAGTTTTTTGAGTTTGTAACTATATTTTTCTTTAAAGAAATGGATATAAAAAGATATAAATTAAAATTATTCGATGATAGTTTAGCAAAATATAATTAAATAAAGAAAAATAATAATATTTGATTTTTTTCATATAATCTCTTGAACTGAGAGCAAACTCTTCTAGTTCTACCTTATGTAGTGTAAACAATATGAATAATGCATGACCGTAGATTAAAAAAAAAAAAAGTGTAGTGACTCCACTTGACTTTTTGAAAATTAAGTAATTAACGGTTGTATAAATAAAGTAAGTCATGCCATTAAATAAACAAACGAAAAAATTATAATGTATATAAGTATTTTTCTCTATGATGTATGTTCTTTAAATCAACGCTATTGCGCTTCAAATATTTTGAGCATAGATCATGATGATAAAGAGATTTTCGTTGTATCCCTGCAAAAATCTATAAATGCAAAACTCAATGAAATTTATACAGTTTGTGCAACGGTCACCTATAACTATTATAGAAATTTTCAGCTTAATCGAATGAATACGCTATCGCACTTTAAATAATTTGAGCCCATAAGTCACAATTATAAAGAATTTTTATTTGTGTCACAGTAAAAAGACTATAAGTGCTATATTCTACAAAACTGATACAGCTCGTTTGAAAGTGATCTATAATATGCATAAAAATTTTCAGCTCAATGGGATATGACGTTTAAACGCTATCGAACTTTGACGAATTTGTGCCCATAGGACATAATTATAAAAAAAAAAAAGAATTAGTGGTGTCCCTGTAAAAGACTATATGGCCTAGATTCACGAAAATTGGTGTAGTTCGTGGAGCGGTGACCTATAACATGTGCATAAATTTTCATATCAATCGAATGAGACGTTTAGACGCTATCGAACTTTAAAAAAAATTGGTCCCATAGACCATAATGATAAAGAAATTTTCGTTGTGTCCCTGTAAAAATTTTTAAGTGCTAGACTCAATGAAATGTATACAGATTGTGCGACAGTGACCTGTGATATGTATGTAAATCTTCAACGCAACCGAATGTGGCGTTTAGATGATATCGCAATTTAAATAATATGATCCTATAAGGCACAAAGATAAAGAATAGGACACAAAGATAAAGAATTTTTCTTTGTGTTCCTTTAAAAAAACTATATAAGCTACATTATCCGAAATAGATATAGTTAGTGTGACAGTGAGCTATAACACGTATATAAATTTTCAGCTCCATCCGATTCAATGGGATCCCATTGAGCTGAATCCCATCAATTTCATTATGCCCATAGGACATAATGATAAATAAAAGATTCGTTGTCTCCCTATAAAAGAACTATACGTGCTAGATTCACCAAAATTTATTCTGTTTATGTAACAGTGACTTATAGCATGTGCACAAATTTTAGCTCAGTTGAATAAAGTGTTTAGACGCTGTTGCAGTTTAAAGAATTTAGGCCCATGTAGACCATAATGAAAAAAAAGATTTTGTTTGTGTCCGTGTAAAAAAATATAAAGGCTAGATTCACTAAAATTTTTACAGTTTGCGCGATGTTGAATCAGAAGACGCGTATAAATTTTCAGCTCATTCGAATGAAGCAGTTAGACACTATTGAACTTTAAATTTTTGCCTAAAGACCATAATGATAAAGGATTTTTCTTTGTGTCCCTGTAAAAAAATCTATAAGCGCTAGATTCACCAAAATCAATAGCGTTCGTGCTAAGGTATTCTGTAACATATATAACAACTTTCAGCACATTCGATCAAATAATTTAGGCGCTTTCGTGTTCACGCACATACATACACACATACATCATCGTAAAAAGAGTAAATATGAATTTAAGGGACTTCAAAACCTGTAGAAATACTAAAATCTCAGATTTGGATTCGTTTTTTAACATGATTACAGTACATTCTTCACTATAGTGTTCGGAAAGTAAAAAACGACGGCAAAATATTTAAATATAACTGTTAATAACATTAAAAAACTATATCCGTATACTTCCCTAAATTTATTCATTTTTTTTCACTTTTGATTTTGACTATTTTAGTATAAAAGTTTCTTTAAAATTTACTGTTTTTTTTTTTCTTTTTTTTTTTTTTTTAACTTTAAAAAATAATAACTTATAATTTTCTTTTGTGTACAGCACCAGTTTGATCTAACTCACTTGCTCTTGTTACGAAAATTACTCGTAGTGTGAATACAATGTTTTTGTTTTCTAAAATTTATTTATTATTTCTTACACCACATGGTTACAATTGAAAGCTATTTTTTCTGTGCAGAAGAAAAATTCAATCCAAATTATCATCTCAAACGACTAACTATAATTTTTTGTATCAAAATCGTTCAAGCAGTTTCCGTGAAAACCAGTCTTTTACTACACTTTGTTCCAAGAAAAGCTTGAGTATACAGCCCTAAAGAAGAAAGTAAGTCAGATTGGTTTTTAATTTCAAACAAACTGCTCTGCTGACCTTATATAATTTTTAAATCACTCAGGTGATTTCCAAGAAACCTCATTCTTCGCCAAAATAACAACAAAAATTTAAAAGCCACCCGGGGACTCCTATGCTAAAGCTGTACCAAGCAAGCTAAAAATTAATAAGAAAATATCTTTCTTTCTTTTTTTTATGTTGAAAAATATGAACATGTAAACACACTTTTTTTTTATTATTAACTAAAATAAAGAGGAGAAAAATCGTTCTAATGAAGTGGAACAGCTTCAGTATAGAACCCCTTGGAGAAATTTGAAATTTGTCACCGAAGTAGTTCGGACGTTTTTCGCCAAGATATTTACTTAAGCAGTTGCGATAATCATTTTAATTCATCTCCAAAATGACAACAAAAATTTAAAAACCGGCAAGGGGCTCCCATGCTCCCCAGTAGCACATAACGTTGTTCCAACGTTGTTATAACTTATTTTTCATTGTTCAGATTTATTTACAACGCAGTAACAACGTTATGGGCTACCTGGAAAAGCTGTACCCCCCTCCCCCCCCACCAAAAAAAAAAAATATATATATAAGAATGTATTAGCCGATGCCAGGAATGAAACACAGTTAATGCGTGTTTTTATGTGGTAGCATATATTAAAATAAATTCTGTCGTACTAAATTAAATTCTGTTGTATGCAAAACTTTATAACTATTACTTAGAAAACAAAAACATATTTTGGATTTTATTTTCACGCCTAATGCTTTAAATTTTTACTTTTATTAACAATTTTAATTTTTATGAGGAAATATTTTAATTTTTAATAAAATGTTACTTAAGTACAACTTTACTTTAGAAATACGGAACTGGATTTTTTTTTCTTTAATAATGGTATTTTAGAACCAATATTATAAAATGTTGATACAATGTCTAAAATTATCTTTAATTGGTTTGAACATTAAATTTAGTTAACTAAAAAGAGCAAATTATTTATTTGCATACTTCAAGGCAAATATTTTAATCAATAGCACTCTATAAGCATGCCAGTTTAAAATAAATTTAAAAAATGAATATCAAGTACCATAGTATCTGATTTTATACAATCAACTAATCGAACACTAGGATCGTCTTCACTTTTTTTAAAAAGCTAAGAATAAATTATTGATTCCTTTTGTCATTATGTGAAAAAGTTTGATATCAAAATCGATATTTTCTGTATATTTCTGTATGCAAGTTATTTGCAGTACAGAAATCATTTTTATCTTGCATAAAATATTCCCATTCTTATTTCAGCAAATAAAAAAAAAAAAAAAATATTTTTATTCAAGAAAAATATATTTCAATTTAAAACATATTAAGTAATATATGGATTAATTATTAATAAATGCATTTCTTTTGCATAATACTTTTATTTATGTAATAATGACTTATTTTTATAACATAATGTATTTACAAATAATTATATATTACAATTAATAATTACAATTAATTTACAATAGTCATATTTTTATATAATATGAATTTTATTTATATAATAATACATTTTTGTTTACTACAAAAAAAATTATTTTAAAAGTTTTCACGCATTCAGCAATCTTTGTTTATTAACATTCCTAATTCACCACTTTTTGATTGTTAAATCTTATTTCAAAGATAAAAATCTATATTCATGTCACAGTTAGAATCAGTTTGATATAGAAATTATTTAGGTATCGAAAATTAAGTTATTATTATTATTGTTGTTATTCTCATTGTTGCTGTGTTTGCTTTTGTTGTTGTTGTTGTAAAATAGTTTCATTGATGAAAATGTCAATTTGATAAAAAATATTTTCCTAAAAAAGAAAAATATCATGATAATTATAAAAGATAATTACGGTATCTGATATTAAATTTAGTTTATCGAAACATTCTTCCAGCCTTATTTATGTGTGCTGTAATTTTTAGTTTTTTTTTTTTTTTTGTTATTACTACACATGTGTGCAGCGTTCCACCCACAGTAACACACACACACACATACACACACATATATATATATCATCCAATATGTGCAATATGAATATCATCCAATATGTGCAAGCATCCATGCTTTGCCCGGGATTCAAAATCCAAATGTTCTGTTCTAGAAATCACCCCCTTGCCAAGTGGACTAAAGAATTCTCAGGATTTGCCCATTAGATCAAGATCGATGCGGATTGGTTAATATGTCATGTTGTACGAACCGGAACGCTTCCGAAAAAATTACATTACCGATTTACAACGCAGTATGAAGTAACCAGAAATCAATTATTTTTAGCGTACTAAATGTAAAAATCTACATCTCGCTCAATAATATATATGTTGCTGTAAAAACGTACACCATGTGCTGCTGCTGTGTTTTAAATTACATTACATTTTAAGATTTTTTTTATTTATTATTATTATTATTGAATTATGTTTCTACCTTCATTCAACACTAAACCAATACAATAATGCCGATACAAGCACATTAGTTTTTAATTTTTATCTATTTGCTGTAATGAATAGAAAATGTTTGTATGTGGAGGAAAATCTCTGAAACTACTGAATAGTTTTTTTTTTTTTTTTTTTTTTTTTTTTAACTAAACGAAAGATACATTATCTCTGAGTGCTATAGGTTATGAATATGTTTGATAAAATAATTTTTAATTCGAAGGTTTGATATTTTAATTAAAACTCCCCTAAAGACCGCCAAAAATTAATGTATTAAAAATCCAGCTGATGCCATTAGATTACAAATATTTACACGTTTATATTCCTTTTTTATTTTATTTTATTTATTATTATTATTATTATTATTATTTTTTTTTTTTTGACATGAAAAGAAATATATTTAAGCATAAATAATTAAGATATAAAGCTATGTGAAAATTAAATTGTCACCGTAAAATGACGTTATTATAGCTTTAAAATTAATCATTTTTATAATGATATAATTTATTTTAAAAAGATTTGTTGGTATTCTAAGTATTAATTTTTTTAATTTATTCTAAATTATATTTGTTAGTTAATATTTACCATTAAAAAAAATTAGAGTAGGAAATACATATAACTAAAAAAAAAAGAAAAATATATATTAATTGTCTTATATTGTTGAAATAGCATGCTGTAATACTATATTTGGCAGGAATCTGCTGTCATTAATGGTCTATAGGATAAATAAAATAAAATACATGAAATAATTTGAAAGTAAGGTCTATGTGAAGTACATATAGTTGATCATGTACAATTGCAATTTAAACATAAACGTGGAGACTTTAGCTTTTCGATACTGTCCATTTTCAAACTACCTGATATTAAAGTCCACGGGTAACGCACTGTCACAGGCAGTAGGTACATAGACACGAAATTCTTAGTGGGAGGAAGAAGCTGCTGAAGACAACGAGGTCCCGAAGGAAGGTTTTAAGCAATTTTGATGGATTATTATTATTTTTTTTTTTTTTTTTTAGTTTTTATGTATAAAGCGATGCATAAAATAAGATTTTTATTATTTTTATTATTCATTTAAGTATAGTGACCAGCGAAGCGTGCAATGCCTGATAGCAATTAGATAAATATCATACATATTATATATCCAGATAAGACATACTTGAATAATGTATAAAAAATTGTAGATATCTTTATATTTTGAGGAAACTCTTTAGTTTGAAAAAAATTTCCGCATATTCTTCCATGCTATCTATGCTCACTATCAAATTTAATTATATTTATGATAACAAACTAAAGTAATCAATGATTGAATGTATAAACTTACATTTTTCACTTATATTTTCATTGCAATAAACTAAAAAAGATCAAACAATATAAAAATGCCTTTTAATTTTCCAATTTTTAGAATGGTTTTATTACACCGTGACCAATAAGTTCTCATACAATTTTTGAAGCATGTTAAAAAGTTGTACATATGTGTTACTGTAGTCCCAATTATTTTGCAGGCAATTTAGTGTAAGATATAAAGCTATTACAAGTGTAAATGTTGTACTAATTATAATTTTTTCGTTAACTAGGTAAAATGAAGAAATTGAGAGAAATTGTGATAAATAAATTCATCAAAGAAGAGCAGCCGGTGAAGTTTTCAGAGTCTTGAAAGCCCTGGGGGTGAAGAGATATTTCATTTACAGAACTATCAGAAGATGTAATTAGACGTTCTCTGTCGATGACAGAAAAAGTTCTGGCAGACCGAGGTCCGTTCGGACAATAGAGGCTGCGAAAAGGGTCAGGGAAAGGATACGACGAAACGGACAAAGATCTGCTAGAAAACTAACACGAGAGTTAAAAATATAGAAGGAGCCAATGTTAAACATTCTGAAAAAGGACCTTGGATGCAAGGTTTGTAGAAAACTTAAAATTCACGGAGTTTTAGAGTCTGCTAAGATGAAAAGGAAGCAAAGTGTGGAAGAGATTCTTGCTTGGCACGCTGGGGATGAATTTGTCTTTTTGGACGAGAAACTATTCAGTTTACAGCAAAGTCTCTTTCCCGAAAATGACAGAGTATGGTCAGTTTCTGTTGATACGTCCCTGAGAGCCAACATTACGTTCCGCGTTACCAAAATGCTTCGTCTCTGATGGTTAGGACAGCTATTTCCAAAAGAGGAAAACTCTCGTTAGTCTTCGTTGATAAGTGGTTAAAAATCAATGCCCAATATTATAAAACTGAGGTTTTGGAAAACGTTTTACTCCCAAATGTGCAGTGTATGCATGGGGCGGAATATTTCTGCTTCCAACAAGATGGTGCCCCTCTTCATACCGCACGTG
Source organism: Salticus scenicus (assembly GCA_963930645.1). Taxonomy (NCBI): domain Eukaryota; kingdom Metazoa; phylum Arthropoda; class Arachnida; order Araneae; family Salticidae; genus Salticus; species Salticus scenicus. Next base: position 206,154,837 of record OZ005655.1, on the reverse strand, counting down.
TGGTTCAGGAGTGATGCAGTCAAAATTTAGCTGACTTTTTGCCAAAGAACGAATGGCTCCCCAACTCCCTCGATATGAACCCGCTTCATTATTTTGCGTGGTCATATATGCCCTCCCAACTGAATAACTATAAAATCACTGATTTGAGCAAATTCAAAAATGTAATTCAAAAGATATGGTAGGAAATGTCAATGGAAGCCGTGCGTGCCGCATGTGATGGATTTGAAAAGAGACTTAAACTCGTTAAGAAACTAAAAGGCGAAATTATTCCAAAGGATTTATTGTAAAGATACGCAATGATTGCTACTTTAATTTCATGCAAAAATTTTTTGTATGATTTATTTTTTGTTATTGTAATAAAAATTTTAAAGTGTATGAGAACTTATTGGTCACGGTGTATATGAAATATGTAAAAATGCCAGATTAATAGATTAAAATAAATGCTCATATAACATAAACGGTAAATAGTCAAATAAAATCTGTTTCACGAAAGTTATTTCTATGGTGTAAGTAAAACAAGAAAGATCTTGCAAAAATTCTCGCAGTCCGTTTCCGAAATGTATCTTATTTTCTATTCTTCTATCTGCATCATAATTTAAGAATAATTTAAACTATAGTTCCTTATAACTTTATGAATTTACATGTCAATACCATGTACAGGATGATCGATTTAAATGAGTGCCCGTTGATTTTTCTTACTACCCTTAAATCTTACGGAGGTGGCAACTATTATAGCACTGAAGTATAATTGTTTGAACCTTGTTTAAGTATGGGAGGCAATTTTCAACACTATTAGACTGTTACAACTATTTTTGTTAAGGAAAAAAGAAATGGTGACGCACATTTTTTTTAACCCTGTGATATATATATATATATATTAAAAAGAATTAATTCGAAATTTTACATTTTCATACCTAACAGCAAATGTTTAAAATGTTCATCTCCACTTTGAATGCAAACATGAACACGTCGTATCAAATTTTTTGACATACTTCGCAACATTGCTGGTGTTATTGACTTCAGTTATGATTTCATTTAATTCATCGATGTCTGCAGGATTTCTTTGGAAAACCCTATCTTTGAGATACCCCCCCCCCCCCCCCCAAAAAAAAAAAAAAAAAAAAAAAATTACGGGATGAGATATGGTGACCTTGATGGCTAGAGTTCTATTGAAATTAAACGGTCATCGAATAATTTTTAAGCACTTCCATTGTTAGGTTTGACGTGTGTGAAGGGGCTCCGTCTTGCTGAAACCAGCAGTAACGGTTCTGTATCTCCAGTAGAGCAATAAAATCTTTAATTATGTCCAGGTACACTTCGGAATTGATGGTTTGAGTAAACAGAAAATGGTCCTATCACTTTTCGCACACTACACACCAATCTTTTGGATGTTTAAAGACGATTCTCTTAGCTCATGGGAATTCTCTTGACTCCATAGGCGGAAATTTTGGCTGTTTACATGGCCATTAAGGTGGAAACCAAGTTTAATCTGAGAAGTAAACATCATTAAGCTTTCGAATGCTTTTGCGAATGATAATGCGAAGCCAAGAAAAAAAAAAATCAGTCGGTTTTCTGGATGATTTGGACGCAATACCTGCATGGATTATAAACTATACGGGTACGATTTCAAATGGTGTCTCACAGCTTGACGCGCTGAACCATAGGATACCCCTTGCTCCAAGTGTAATTTTCGTATGGATTTACGGTTTTTTTCCAAGGAAATTTTGATGTTATCAAGCATTCTCAGTTCGAATTCGCTATTTATCTACATCCATGACACTTCTCGTTGTTCAAAATCTTTTAACTATTTTAGAGATGCAGCATTTTGAAAGTATTGTTTTTAATGGAAACTTTAAATGAAATTTCTCTCGAAATTTCTTAAATGATTTAGACAACGTAATTACGGTAAAGTAAAACACGTTCTTCCTCAGAAAAACGAGCCTTTTTTCTTTAGAATTAGTTCATGCAGATGATTTTTATTGTTGTCATTCATAATCTTACGCATTGAGTTTTAAAAATTAAAAAAACAAGAAAGAAAAATCATGCAGTACGCAATGATTAGTAACACTTTCCAACAGTACGCAATTGTTGTATCGAATAACTATTAATATTCTTTGCCTACGTTATCGCACAACACACAGAAGGACTGAAAAACATACAGATAGACTAATTGATTTTAAAATTACTTTTAGGCATTTTCGAAAGTGTTAAAAAGGCTTAACGCAAAAGAAAATGCAGCCGTTAGATTATAATTACATCTTTTAAACTCCCTGAATATTTTACTGTAGCCCTGTAAATCTGAAAGTTAATCACATCATATTCTATACAAAACAATATTTTAGAATATTAATAATACGTGTCAATGTTTTTAAGATTTTTGTAGTAGAAAGTTTTTTAAATAAAACTTTAAAAAAAGTCTGTCCTAAAACGTAATACATTGGCTTTTTTTTTATTGTTGTTATTGTTGTCCCTGTAAACAAACTAGTTGTATAGGACCTATTAATGTTATTTTAAATAAGGAACATTCCATAGGGAACTTGTGTGTATCATTTAAAAAAAATCTCAAAATATTCACGGATGATAGGAGCCGGAGACAAACAGATGGAAAGGTAGACAGTCGGACAGACAGATGCACAAATTGAAATCATATTCCCACTAAAATTATAAAAAAATGTTAAAATGTTTATGTAAACAAAAGTGCAATTCCAGCAAATTTTTATTTATACCTCTTAATGTAACTGATTATTTTTGTGTGGCCCTGTAAAGCTAATGCTGACCATACTACATTACATAGAAGGCACACTCTTTTGTGCATACGGATAATATATTTCAATTGAATTAAGCTTTGTAGAAAATAAAATTATTAAAATTTGGTTTATAAAATTAAATATCATACAACACAGTGCTTTGGAGTACTTTCAAGTGCCCCTGTACACAAACCAGTAAGAAATGTACTCTATTTTACATAGAAAACATGCGATAGGGAATTGAATAACATATTAAAATTTCATTAAAGTTTCCAAACATTAAAGGTATTAAAATATGATTTATAGAAACTCCTCTCATAGAACAGAATGCTTTCTAATACTTTTGGGTGTCCCTGTACACAAACAAGAAGAAGTATCCATTCCATTTTCAATAGGGAACATCCGATAGTGAACTTCAATAAAATATATCGGTTTAAAGAAATTCTATAAATATTTACGGGAATTAGAGCGCAGAAAAACAGTCAGAGAGACAGGCAGACGGGCAGAAGAAAAGTCAGACATATACACAAATTAAAATGATATT
>OZ005655.1:205484846-205513846 GCA_963930645.1 Salticus scenicus | reverse complement strand
GCCCTTTCCGTCAGTATATTCCGACAAAGCCCAATAAATATGGAATAAAAATATTTGTCATGGTTGACGCAAAAGTGTTATATACATCAAGTTTAGAAAGATATGCCGGGAGACAACCAGAAGGTCCATACAACGTGAGCAATGCAGCTTCAGATGTCGTTCTTTGATTAGCAAGACCAATTTTCAACAGCGGAAGGAACATAACAGCAGATAATTGGTTCACATCAATTGACCTAATAAAAGAACTGAAAGAGAAAAAACTTTCATACGTAGGTACTTTGAGAAAAAATAAAAAAGAAATACCTCCTTGCTTTGTACAAACAAAAGGGCGTGTAGTTTATTCAAGTCTCTTTGGGTTTTCTGAAACTTGTACTTTGGTTTCATACATCCCAAAAAAGACAAAAAATGTTTTACTTGCATCGAGTATGCATATGGATGACTCCATTGATTGTGAAACGGGAGAGGAAAGAAAACCCGAAATAATTACTTTTTATAACGATACGAAATTCGAAGTGGATGCTCTTGATAAAATGTGTGGGACATATAATTGTGCCCGTAACACCAGAAGGTGGCCAATGATCATATTTTATTCTATGCTGAATATTTCAGCAATAAATGGACTAGTGGTTTTTTTAGGCAATCAAAATTTGATAAAAAAAATAGAAGAGAGTATCTAAGAGGATTAGTGAAAGAGCTAACTAATGAAGAAATCACTAGACGCCTCACAAAAACTAATTTATCAAGAGATTTGCAAAGGAAGCTGGAAAATTACAAACCGTCTCCAGAATATAAAAATGCCGTAAAATGTCCAGACGTTCCAAATAAGCGAAAACGGTGTTTTACATGCTACGGAGTCAAGAAAAGCAGAATGACACAATATTCATGCACAAAATGTAATGAGTATTTTTGCTTGGAACATGCCGTTATGATCTGCAAAAAATGCTCGGAAGAAGAGCCTAAAATAGGACATGATTCTGATGAATAAATAGATACATATTTCCTTTACAAATCTTCTGTCATTATTTTCTGTACTTGTATAATTTTTATTTTGTAATTGTATTCTTATAAGTTGTATTTTGTATTTTATGTTTCATAAATTTTGTAATTTGCATTTTATTAATAAATAAAGAAAAAAAAAGAAAGAAAAGTTCCAAGTAGATTCTGGAACTAAAAAAAAGAAAGAAAAAAAAAACGGAACACTTTTAAAATCATATAAAACCTTTTACATTATTAAAATCCGATATGCATCTCTCAGATGCAACGCGCCCGACGGAAGGAAATTCCAGGCGCGCCCGACGGAGTGTTAAATATCAGATTAATAATCATATGTAGTTTTAATGCATAAATATGCATCAAAAAGAAAATCTTTTAATTTCTCCCGACTTATTTACAAAAAAAAAAATGAAAAAATGAAATAAGAAAGAAATGAAATGAAATGAAAAAAATAATAAACAGATGTAAAATCTTGAACTAATCCGATTTAATTTTTTATTGATATTAATTTCCGAACATACATATGTAAGAAAAGTATTGTAATCATGTCAAAAATCTGACATTAAGATTTTGGTGTTTCTGCATGTTTTGAGGTGCCCTAAGTTTATTTTTTACTATTTTTACGATACCGTATGTTAATGAACACTATAAAGTGTAAACGCTAAACCCAGCACTGATATATAAAGCGTCTGAATTAATGTAGGCCTGCTGAAAAAATCTTTATAACAAAACAAAACATATTACAGACTTATTTAAAAATAAAAAGTAATCTAAAATTGAAATAATCTAAATTGAAAGATTGTAATTTGAATATTTACAATGTTATGAATCAGAATAATCTTTTCCTTTTGAGCGTGTATAAATTGTTTTGTTTATCTGTTTATGAAGTCACTCATCTTTTTTGGCTTATTTTTTTTCCCTGATCTTGCTTTCATTTAAAGGAAAAACGTTTTAACAACAACAACACAATTTATCTAACATTAATTTATAGCTAGGTTAAAGAAATGCAGCTATGCTATAAAAATTCGTCATAAACATCATAAAGCATGAAAAGATGGACTTGTCTATTTACATCTTATAATTTGAATAGTTAGAGTAACGGGTGATCAATAAAAATCCGCAATATGTTAACTTTATTATATTTTTTATTAAACGCAATTATGATACAAATAAACATATGCAAATTATAAGTACTAAATACTGATAGTTTTATCTCTGTTCTGTTACACCATTTCTGCAGATATAATCAATTCTTTTCTTTGTATCGACTGCGAGCTTCTGTACAAGGTCTAAATTAATTTGTTTTATGCAATATCTGATGCGATTCACAAGTTTATCGACATTTTCTGCCCGCCAAGCCTTTGCATAAACTTTCCCTTTTAAAATTGACCAAAAGTCCTCAATTGATCTTGCCTCTGGAACATTAGCGGGATTATCTTCTTTAACCACAAAGTCAATTGATTCTTGAAGGAGATAATTGGTCACTTTTTTAGCATATTGAGAACTGGCCAAGTCTGGCCAAAATATATAATTTATTTGGTAATTAGCTCGAATATAGGGAGTTAAACGCTTTTTGGTACATTCCTCGAGATAAACATCTTGATTGATCGCCATATTTGAACTTCGAATGAAGGGCTTGCTCATTCCTTTTGGACCAATGGCAATCCATACAAGAACTTTGCTTTCTAACTTTTTTTTCGTTGAATATTTAACATATGGTGGTGTATCTGATACATTGGAAGAATAGAAACGATTATTGTCATTTATTAAGGAATTTGAAAGAGTAAAATATGATTCATCATCAAGAATCCAAGATCTTTTTGAAAATTTTTGATAGAGATATCCACACTTTGTTTTTGCTGAAATTTGTTGCTTTTCATTTCTTTGTGGAATGGTTTTCTTCTTTCGGCAACTTATCTTTGCTTTCTTAAGGACAAAATTAATCATTGATTGTGAACATTTGTACTTTTTTGCTGCTTGACGCTGAGAAATTCGGCCCGTGTGATCAAAATCCTTTCAAATTTCCAATTTTTTTACGTGTGAAGATTTTTCCAACTCTTCCAGAGCCAGATTGGCGAAAAGCACTCAAACCCCTTTCATAACGTTTCAAAATGTCATAAATAGTTCGTTGTGGTATTTTTTCTTTCATAAAATGCTTCACAGTAAAAGATTTACCTGACGAAAGATTTTCTGAATAGAACTCGTACACACGAGATCGCAGATTGTCTTCATTCGAAGTCATATTACCTGAAAAAAAGAAAATATTTTGCAAATGTGAATATCTCTATCGTAATTAGTAAGGTTAAGTAATAATTCACATTAAAATTTTAGCAATTTATATCATTTATTGACAATTTGAATGCTGTTAAATTTATTGCGGATTTTTATTGATCACCCGTTTTTATAAACAATACATATATGCATATATTTCTTCAATACAATATTCTCTAATATATAAACATAAAGTATTCTATTGTTCCAGTTTTCAAAAATAAACAAAATTATGAATATTAAGTTAATTATATAGTCATAATGCATAATAAAACTTTCTTAATTACTGCAACAGATAAATAAAATTACAGAAATGATTATTTGAAATATTAAATATATAAATAAATAAATTCCAGAAAAAAAAAAACAGTTATTTTTATTATAATTATTTTCAAAGTAAATTTGAACGCATAATTAGACACCATATATTTTTATTCAATAAAAAATCTACGTGTACATTTATGCTAATTGTCATCATTATCCCGACGAATAATAATATTGAAATTAAGTTAAATCTAATAAGCGTAAGCTGAAACACAATAGAATATTCAATATACATAACAATAAAAAGTAACACACAAGAAAGCAAGACTAAACTGTTAGTTGCATCTTTTCATACTAAAAAGTATATACTTAATTATCGAACATATCTAATCGAAAAACAAAAATTATATATATATATATATATAAGTCTGAATTGTTATAATAAACTACATTTAATCTAAAAAAAATGTAATTTCTAAGTTAAAACATGATTTCATTCACGCCTTTCTTATTACCCCCCCCCCCATACACGAAATACATGATGAAAATTCATTTTTATTACGTAACTCTAAAGCAAAAAATATATTTTTCTCTAGAAAAACGCTGCTATTAACCACGATTACCTATAGTCTATATTTCCAATATTTTTTATAACAAGCTCTATCAACTTCCAAACAATTACAAAATATGTACTTAACTACAGAACGTGTCTAAACATTGTTATGCAACATTATTTAGAAGATTAAAGGAAGCATATTCGATATAAAAACATGGTTAAATATCGCAATGCAACATTGTTTAGAAAATTAAAGGAAGCATATTTACGCCACAAAAGTCATTCCAGGAATCATAAAATATTAAATAGGTAGAACTAAAATTTAGAATTGCCTAAAAGGAAATTAGTAATTATATTGCATATTATTTTACAAATATATATATATATATATATATATATATATTACTGCCATACCTGTTTTGATGTTTAGAAATCAAATTTTGTTATCAATAAATACTGCATATTTTTGAAGATTTCAAATCAAATAAGCCATTTTACAGTTAAAAAAAAAAAAAAAATAAAATAAAATAAAATAAACAAATAAAAACATTTACAAACTTGACGCTGTGAGACATGTCATATTTCCTTTTTATGAAATATATGTGACAGAAATTCGAGTTTTAAAATGACATAAAGATGTATGAAATACCCAAAAATTTTCACTATCGCATTTTATTGAAAAATACTTTCTGCACCGACTTCTTATTTGACATATGCATCAATAAAAGGCATTTATGTGATACGTAAAAAAAATTTTTAAATGACAGGTATGTATGACGAAATCGACAATTGAAATGTATTTTATTTAGATATATATTTTTAAACTTTTTTTTTTTTTCAATTTTTTGTTAAAAAAAAAAAAAAAAAATGAGTCAAATTTTATCACAAAAACATTAATTAATGTGTATTGTGATAGCATACATTTTATAAATATGACTATTAAGAAGTATAACTCAGATTCTTGTTCAAAGAACTTACACAACAATGTCGGACGTTATCGCTTCCGACTATTTAAAGTAAATATGTAATCACGAAATAAATATAAAATGTTTCTATTTTAAATAAGATAGTCAATGGTAAAAAAATGCACTAGACATTAAAATCTTCATTTAAACATTAGATTACTGAAAATTAATAACCATTTACAGAGTGTCCTAAAATTTCCAGTACTGACGCTAATGTATTTTTTATTTACAAAACAACAAACCTTAAAACGATTATTTTTATGCTAATGATAAAAGGCACATTTAAAATAACGGAGATAAAAATACAGAACTTGCATTTATAATAAATGTTCAAAATGTCCACCTTTTCCTAGGAGGCAACGCTGAATTCGTTTGCGCATGTGTTTAGAAACGCGTTTTAACATGCTGGGAGTGACTTCTTGTAGAGAAACTTGTACCCACCTGCACAAAACCTGTATTATGAAATTGTCGAACGAGCTGATATAGCATATTTTTACTCGGTATTACATCATCTGGATATTTATATCGCCAAACATCTTTGCATCTTTCATACGATTTACATTCAAAATAAGCTTCAAACAGCGTAATTCTCTGAATGCGTGATAAACACATTTCGTTTTGAAGAACAAAATAACATAAAACTTTATTCTCACACAACTTGAGCGAGAAAAGAAACCAACTATAAAAATTAAAGAGCTGATGCAATAATAAGCAGATGATAAAATTTAATATTAAAAAAAATCATGGACCCAATGAGTTCTTTAAGTTGGAGTACTGGAACTTTTAGGACACACTGTATAACCTAAATGAATAAATATGAATCAGCTTAACTTTTATGTTGTCCCAAACTCACTGAGAAAAAATTCTGTAACTGACATCTTGAATCTACTCTGTGGCTCTAGAAAAAATAGTTCCATGTCGTCCTTATAAATTCTAGTCTCCTTTGAAAGCGAGCTCTGGAAACCACTATTAGAATTCTAGAGAGTTTGTCGATATTATCGAGGTCAAACCTATTTGAAAATATCTCCAAATAAATACGAACACAAGAGACGGGTTTCAGTAACTATAATCTTGGTTTATGATCCAAATCTAGATAATCAAGCGAGAGTTTCTCGCCATACAAAAGATTCAGAATATTTAGAATATTGTTTCACCATCTAGAAATGTGTAGACTACAAATTCTCGATCATTTCTTCTATTCAGTTTATTGGCGTGCCTTATGCACGTAGCTCGGAAATCTATATTTCTAGTTAATGGGTTTAGAAAATGGCCACTTATTCATTCTAGATGAGGGCGGTATATATATATATATTTTTTTTTTTTTTTTTTCTCAGTGCTACTTTTTAAAAATGAAAAAAATTGAAAAAAAAAAAGAAAGAAAGAAAAATAGTAATAAGAAATGAAACGAAAATGGTATACCTCTGCAGGTTAGTAGACAGAAATAAAATCTGGAACTAAACACAATTGAATTTTTATTAATATTAATTCCATAGTAGAACAGATTAAGGATGTCAAGAAAACTGTACAGAAATCGAGAAGTAGCCGAATCTAGTACAATGTTAATTTTTGATCAAACACAACTTGAAATAAAACGTAATGATCATAAATTTAATTTGATTAAATTATTTTACTAATTTATGAAAAAGCTGACAGCACTTTTAATATTCCGTAAAAAAGAGATGGAAGCGTTTATCCATTTGAAATTAAGATCAATGAAGTTAATGTTTGATTTAAAAAAAATGAAACTAAAGTTTTAATTAAAAATTTAAAAAATCTCGTGTGGAACAACCGCATGACTTCCCTTACTCACTATTACACATATTATAAACAGTTTTTGAAGATAATGTTGTCAGAAGAAATAAAGTTGACCTAACAAATTAGACAACAAACAATTTTCCTCTAAAAGAACTTATACATGTATAAAAACATAAAAACAGAGTTAACGTAGAGTGTTTAAGAAAAAGTCGATAGAGCCGTTTTTTGAAACACCCATTCAAGAAATCTAAAACAGACCGACCTAATCAGGATGACTGTTAACTTCCCTGTCATAACCACATAATACATGCGAAGGGATATCTGAAAAGAAGTTTATGTAGCAATTTTCATGAAAATTGTTAGAGCTGTTTTTGAGAAACCGACTTTCACCAAAACTTGCATACTCAATTGTTGTCGGAAAAACAACAATTACATACAAAAAGATATCTAAAAGGTGGGTTTACAGCCGTTTTTAAGGAAATGCACTTGCGAGACCTGAAATTGTCTTACTTATTGAGGACCTCTATCAGTTTTCATGAAATAACCAACTGTTACATACGAAAGACTATCTAATAGGATGTTGATATTGCAACACTGAAGAAATCGTTGGAGCCGTTTTTGAGATTCGAACTTATGGTCCTACTTCCGGTTTCATATGTACCACTTTTGTCTTTCCAACTTTCATCAAAAATTTAAAAAGTCGTCTGTTCACCAGACCTAACCTAATTCTGGAGTTTCATCGTTCTATCTGTATTGATTCTCAACACACTTGTACACACACACAGCCGCACACTTACTGACCAATAGGCAAAAACATTTTTTTTTCGGACTGAGGAGATCTTAAGGCATGCAAATTATTCGAAACTCGACATCGAATTTTTGGACCGAATACAATACTCCCATTACCTATGCTAGTAGGGTAATGGAAGTAAAAGGAATATTCACGAAAAATAAATAAATAAACGTTAAAAAATAAATAAATAAATATATAAATATACAATAAAACTAAATGACCTTCACATAAAATAAAAAATCAACTTCCAATAAAATAAAATTATACTCTTATAAAACTATGCATAGTATACCAGTCAACAACTTGCGTCACGTGATGATCGACACTGGGACATACTTGTTACAAATTTATTTTTCACTTAAAATTTATGCTATGGTGTTATACGTTTTTTTTTTTTTTTTTTTTTTTTTTTTCCTACATTTTCTAAAACATTCTCCACGATAAAAGTGAAAACGATATTTATTTCAGAAAAATGCTCAAAAATGACGAAAGAAAATCAATTTTGTACCTTAGAGATGGCTATTTATTCCAGAAGATATACATAGTTTAGTTTAAACTACGTAACATCACAAATTTGCCTATTAGTAATTTACATAAAAAATAAATAGGTAACGAGACATAATTTTAATTAACAACATTATTACAATGTGCATTATTAAAATATAGCATTTCTAAACTTTTTTTTTTTTTTTTTTTTTTAAGAAGAAGAATATGGGTTAGTGCATACACATGTTCCCTACATGTCATTATCTAGGTAATTGAAAACAAACCAACAATTTATCAGGGCTGCGGAAGCCGAATCACTTGGCTCTTATATGGAAGATTGCGGTTTTGAAACTAGAGCCGGCCGAAGACGATCGTGTACATTAATGGTGACTTGTGTACGTTAAATCAGTTGTGATCACAAAGTCCACTAAGTTACCATCAAAACTGTATGTCCACCCTCTTGCTACACTTCAAAAATGGAAGAAGCTCCCCTTCGACTTAATTTGGGTAGTTTCACTACCGAGCTTGGAGTTTCCGAGTGACATAATGACTGTCAATAGCAACCATACTAAAAAAAAAAACTTATTTTTAATAATTTGCAGAAAGACAAATGACTAAAGAAAGTGCAGTGTCATAAAAATTAGAATCATTTAAAAATGGTTATTGGATAAAATATTACACCTGGTACAAATTTTAACGAAAATAAATAATAAAATGAAATTAATTCATTTTTAAAAAATGAAACAATAAAATTGTTTTGCTGTTTCTTTTGCATAAATATCGTAGCTCCCTACGTTCTATTCAAAAACCATAGCAAAACTATTTCACTATTTATTTTACTAATTTTAATTTTTAAAATTTTGAGACAGGTGTCACTTTCTATGGTATTATCCAAATACTAATGTACAGTTTTACAAGTTTATGACATCAATGCAAGTTTAAAACTAAATTCTTTTTCTTAATTATGCTTTGTCAAATAATGTTCCTCTATAGAAGATAATTTTCTTTTAATCATTTAGATTCAAGTTTTAATCTCTATTGCATGAGTATTGCTTAATATAAAAGAGACATTAATTTCTAAAATTTATATTCTATTAATTTAAAACTGTCAAAATGATGCTAAAATAATCTCCTTAATAAAGTAATTATTGTTTACATTATTTTATACTTTTTTTCTCTCTTTACATTGTACTCCCTGTGAAACATATCTTTAATATTTGGAGCAAAACTTCTGACATTAGTTCTAATTAACTACTCGATTTAATCTCTAAAGAGACCATGGTTGAACTAAAAATTTTTTTTCATTTTAGATGAAATAGAAAAATGATGTTCGGCTAGTAAAATTATATTACCTTGGGATTTATTCTAGATTCTATGATTAAGCTAGATGTCGCCATCGCTATTTAAAGTTAACTGAAAGACAATTATTGAACAGAAATTTGACGAGTTACGTAACTGTTCTTTTAATGTTCTTATCAAAATCATTTAAAGAAAATTAAATTATTTAATGTTTCAATTATTCGTTTTTTTTTTTTATTATTATTATTATTATTTTATTAGTTGTTGAGGAATCTGTAATTATTTTCTTTTAATATGAATATTAAGAGAGAGGGGAAATTGTGTTTTTTAAATTCATAAATTGTTAAAAACTTTTCGAAAATCGAAAATATTGGCTTATTTATGAGAATGATATTTTTACTTTGTCTTACCCTAAGGTAGAGAAAGTGTTGTTTTAGGGTTAAATTTTCGAAAGTGAGTTTTTGTTATATTACATGTTCTCAGGTCCCCTGAATACGAAAATCCTGTTTTTAGCGAATGGTCTGTGTGTGTGCGTGTGTGTGTGTGTCTGTTTGTGTGCCCGTGTGTCTGTATGTCTGTTAGCAGTATATCTCATGAACAAATAGTAGCACAAATTCCAAACTCGGTATTCTAAATGTGTATGATATAGGGATGCTACACTAAGCTTTTCGTTGATATGAAGCAAATTGTTCGTGTACAGGGACAATCAAGAGTATTCAAACACATTACGTCTATGTGGAAAGTGCTGTTAAGTAGAGTTTAACACCTATCGACTGCACTAAACAAATGAAACGAATATATATTTTTTATATGCGTCTCATATAGAATATGGTAGGGAAATCATTCACTGTTCGTTTACTAGGCTACACAAAGGTACTCGATAAAAGTGTGACAATCGTTGCAAATTGATGGAAGTATATTTCAGGCTGGAACATGCACAGTAAGCGTCAAAAAAAAAAAAAAAAAAAAAAAAAAAAAACATGTTTTCCTTTTTACCTTCTACAACCGCCAATATTATAGTTTAAAAAACAAATTTTCGAATAGATTTTGTTATATTGTCCACCACATACACTTTAGCTTTGAGCCCAGTGTTAAAAACAAAATTCAATTGTCAGGAAAATTGTAATTTTAAAAATTGTTTCAAAGATGGTAAGAATAAGGCAGGATAATTCATGCCACAAAAAGTATTAATTTTTGAATGAAAATCAAAAAATATTTTAATGCATGAGAAGACAAAATAATCAAATGTTAACGAAATATTGGTAAAATGGTTTTTAGCGAGATATAAAATATTTTGGCCATTTAAACTGGAAATTTGACTTAGACGGCCCTGTTGCTCACCCAAGCGAGATGACCGTAAGTGAAAAAGCCATTGCTTATAAAATCAGTTTGTATTACATTTAGAACATAATAGATTTAGAAAAAGTGTTTAGCAGCATAATTTCTTTAACTACAGTGCAGCAACTATTAAACAAAACAGGTTTAAATGACAGAAAATTTGAAAAAATTCCATTCTTTGTGAAGAAAATTAGAAAAGCAAGACCTCGGATGGCTAAATAAATTAAAAAATGATTAGTTAATTATTGGGCAGAACTGGGTGTCTCTGATGAGTCAAGTTTAACTTATTTCGTGCTAAAAAAAACAAGCAGATCTGACAACGAAAATATGACCGACTTGATGAAAATCGCACTTTTAAAATAGTGACACATTCTCCGTACATTATGGTACAGAGGTGCATAACTTTTCAAACAGTCGGGCAAATTTTTATGCTCAAGAGAACAATTAACTCGAAATAAAACACAGTCTTCATAAAAGTGGTGCCTAACCGACTATTTTGGAGGTATCTTGGACATTTCCACAATCAGCATTCCAAGATGATAATGCACCTTACTAACACGGCGTCTGTGGTAAGTTTATTCACTTTAAATTGTCAAAATTTCCTGTCCATTCCCATGACAACCTATAATTATGTAAGTATTCATTCCTTTTTTCACTTTAAGTTAAATCCCACAAAAGATATACTAGAATTTCTTTTTTACCAGACTTGGAAATAGTCCTAATTGCGATCCGCTCGAAAATGTTTAGTCATAAAAAGGCGCGGGGTGAGAGAGAAAGATTCAAAATTTGCAACCTACAACTTTGCAAGAAGTAGAAAAACTACTTACAATATTTAGCACAGTGAAATTTTGAGATTTATATCAAAAAACGGTAGAATACTATGCTACTGTGCGTTAAAGCTGTAATTCCACATAAACATGGAATTAACCCAATGCAGAATACATATTTTTTATAAAAGAATTGCTTAGATCTAACAAATAAATAGTTTTATTTCATATATTGAAATATAACTTCTTTATTTCATATAATAAATCATACTAGAATACAAAGTGTATGGTTATTGCATTATATTTAAAAAGAAAATTTTACGTAGATTTTTAAAGAGTGCTTCTTAGAGTGTAATAAAGCGAATTATTAAATCGAAAATGTACATAGGTATAATTTCATCCCTTTGGCATTATGCAAACATGACAGTTTTATTTGTTTCAACCATTAATTTTAAAGTTATTACAAATAAAAGAGGTATAAGTCATTTTTTCTGGAATGCGGCTTTTTTTTTTTTTTTTTTTTTTGTCTCTTAGTGTATGATTACTATAAGTTTATATTTAGATGCACCATGTGGTCTGTATATAATCTTTGAAAGATATAGGGCTGCAAATATTTAATCGATGATATTCTTTTTTGTTTTTAGTGGATGTGCTTTACTAATAATAACTTACCATTCACAGGAAAGCTGTTCGAGAATTGAAATAAATTCCTCATAGAGATATGTTAAATAATGTATGTTTTTAGGCTTAATATTCATCCCTTGTTTTTTGTATATTTACACGTTTTGAGGCTTCCTGATTACCGCAGTCAAGTTTTGTAATGTTTGATCTTTGTCTGTGTCTCATAGAGTGACTTAAAAACGAATAATTTTAGAAGATTCAAATATTTTATTTGAATTTTTTATAAGTTTCTTGGTGGAAAAGTTTGATCAAGATTGATAAGTTTCAAGGAATGTTGCGTGTGAAAATTGTCTGTAAAATTTTAAGTGAATTTTTAATTTTAATAACAGATTTAAATTCTATATGAATGTAGGTGCATTAATGAAACAGGGGGATGAGGGGGTGGTACCCCCCCCCCCCTCACACAGAACTAATTATCGTATAAAACTCTTCCGAAGCCTAATTTGAATTGTGTAACACAGGTTGACATAACAGTACTCGTTATCTTACCTATTAGTCTCCAACCTGTATTTATATTATTAAATTTCAGGGTAAGAGAAAGTCGTGTAAATGACACACGAGATTATTTGTAGATATTAGAGTAAAAAACTTTTATTTGGCTAATTTACTTTTCATATTTTTGCAGAGTTTTACCTTGTTTTCAAGATTTTATGGAAATCAGATATTTTTAACTGGAAAGCAGTCAATTAAAATAGCACATCCGATTTGTAGTGTGTTTCAAAGTGTTATAAGCATTATTAAAAACCAATTTCAAATGAAATTACTTAATTCATTAAATATTTTACTTGTAATACAACATTCAAATTATTTTACACAATGGCATGACTATTATTGTCGTAACATATGAGCAAATCTAAATGTGAAATATTTTTCTATATTTACCGATATGTGTAACGATGTCAGAAGTTGAATCAGCTTTATTTACCATAAGTAACATTAAAATTTAAATTCTAATTAATTTAAACCGTTAACAAAGGGAGTCACTAAGATTGTATATTTTTTATTTTATCGTCATAACTATTTTAAAACGATAACTTTAAAAAAAAAAAAAAAACATTACAGCTTTATAATCTTCAAGGAAAATTTCTCATTAAAAATAGTTGGAAAAACATAATAAAACATATGTAAAAATATAGTAAAACTGCGACCTCTGTTAACAGTATTTTAAAACATGAAAATGTACCATCTTATAAAGCAACTAATGGTTTTTATCATTCCCTTGAGAAGAAAATGTTTATATTTTTATGTACTTTTTAAGTGTAAACGTTTCATAGAAAAAAAAGTATCATTTATAAAAATAGATAAATATCTACAACCGAACTTGTTTATAACACCATCCAAAATAGCAAAAAATTATTAATGCTGTAACTGTAACCGAATGATATAATAAGGTACTTCGAAAAAGTCTATAAATGAATGAATTTTTTACACTACAATATTAATGTACCAAATAAAGAATTATAAATTTATTTAGTTGAATGGGAAGCTTAAAAATATGATTTTGAATAAACAAATAGTAAATGTGTAAAGAACTTTTCCTTTTTAATAATGTTAGATAGTAATAAAGCAGAATAATATAGAATAATAATATTAATAATAATCTATGAATGTGCTGAGTGCAAAAATATGATTGCTGAAAGGCTTTTAAAACCCAGGCCACAATAGCAATTAGCTATGGGAAAAAATGATTATAAGACTAATGCATTTTGGATATATATGATTATTTACACATGCAAGTCCTTTGTTTTAAATAGAAGAGTTAATGACGTTCACAGATACGTCGTGGCACTTAAAGGTAAGGAAACATCAATTCGGTATTTTCGTGCTTCAACCAATATCAGGCAACATAGAAAATTAAAATATAGATGAACTTAATGTAATGATATAATACACAATTAATAGATTGATAAATGGCAAATTCAAGATACATTGTATAAGAGGTTTTGAGAAGGAAAAATTATAATGCAGTTTATAATACAGTTGAACCTCCTTAACGTGAACACTGTTAACGTGAATTACTTTTAAAATGAACTGTTCCCACAATTCCCATCAAAATGAAGATTAGTTTAGTTATATGAAGATTAGTTACTGATAGCATGAACTACTGATAACGTGAACAATTTTTTATCCCCCTTGAGATTCACGTTAACGAGGTTCGGCTGTATAAGTAATCATATGGCTTGAGCATGAGCGTATTGCCCTGCTGTCGAGATGGTAAAGGTCGGAATCCATGTTTCTTTTTCTATAGTTAATATCCCGGATTTTTTATTTTATTTCTTTTTAGCAAATTAAAAATGAATGATATTTCGACCGTAAAACTTTTACACATTTTAGTAAAAAAAAAAAAAAAATATTCAGCTCTTATGATTTAGTTTTAAAACATCATTAGATTTTTCTTTTTATTCACAGGAAAGTATATTATATGTGTTACACAAAACTAAAATGTTCCATTTAAACTTGAGTTGTTTGATGCTAATTTTATTTTACAGCTTTTGAAATATCAAGAGTTTTGTTCCGAGAATTTTCATATTTGTAATAGTTGTTTTCAAAGTTTTTAAACTTTTCTGTCAAAAGTATTAGGTTTTCAAATAATTCAAAAATTCAAGTGTTTTTTAATAAGAGTAATCTTTTTAGCTTGGAATGTCTGTTCTTTATTATATAAATGATTAAATACTTATGTGCTTCAAAATAATAGTTTGTCTGTACATTTTTTATTTTAAAGTTTTCTGAATAGGTAATTTGTTATCTTTAGCAAGGTATATATATTTTTTAAGGTCAATACAGAACAAAACTGGAATTAAAAGCAAATGTAATAATTTTTTGTTTTACAAGTCGCTTATACTGTACGGAAACGATTTTGAAAATTTATTTTTATATGTGAGAAGTAGAGTTCTTGCAATGTCTTGCTTCTGTTTCACAGTTTTTATTCTTAACTATAAAATCTAGCTTTTTTTTTCAATAAAAGTAAATTTTGTGTAATATTGTTTTGTTAGTTTTAAAACATCGCTCAATAAGTGCCGGAACTAATCCCCAGATAGCATCGCAAATGAAATATTTCTGTATGGTAAAGTAAACCTAATTTTCAAAAGATACACGTTCAAGTTTCATGATATTTCAATCGTTTATATCAAAGTTTTAGTGACCCTACTATTGATGTTTTCAAAATGAGGGACAAAGCCGAATTTCATGAGTTGATTAATCATTGCTTTGTGGTAGGCAAAAATATTGTTGAAATTTAGCAATGGCTTAACAGTTTCAACAGTATTTTTGTCCACCAAAAAACAATGTTTAAACAACAAACGAAATTCAGCTTTGTCCCTCATTTTGAAAACATCAAAAGTAGGGTCACTAAAACTTTGATATCTCGGCAACAAACGATCGAAATATCATGAAACTTCAATGTGTATCTTTTGGCAGTTAGGTTTACTTTACTCACACAAAAATATTTCATTTACGACGCTATATGGGAATTAGTCCCGGTACATATTGAACGACGTTTTAGCTCACATCTAATATTCCGTTTTCCGATGTTCAGTCAGCGTTTCTAGACACCATTTATCTTAGAGTTTTTACAACAAATCGAATATGTGAAAGCCTATAAAACATTTGCATATAATTTTAAATGCATTTAATTTAAAGCGATTGATTTTTTTAATATATATAATCATAAACTGTCTTAGAGAAACAGCTGTTCACTTATACGTATAATTTGAAAATTTAACCGCATGAAGCTCGATTTTTAGGCGAAAAAGAAATGTCGAAAACTGCATGAAAAGCTCATAAAGGTATCGCATAAGTCTTCAAACAAGTTATTAACTCCAACATTAACATCAATAACTCTTTACCGAAATTGAAACAATTTGTTGATATCTACACCAAATCGATAATAATAGTCTGGCTAAACCTCGCTGGTAGCGGCTATTAATAAAAGTTGCAATGTTCTCTAAAAATAAGTATTTTTCGTTCCAAAAGATGACACGAAAAAATTTTCTGGGTGTAGAGGATTTGCGATTTTAGAGTATACTTAACCGGGTGGCGTACAACAATGGAGAAGAAGCAAAATATTCTGAGCAGCAAAATAGTAAATAAAATTACCCGAAAATTGAAATAAGTTGACATATTTGTCATCGAGTGCCACCATGAAGAACATTAAGGAAACCCTCCCAAAAATTGAAGATAATAGACCATTAAAGACTATTTAAATATGCCTTTCTAAAGATAAATGACTATAATAAATACATTACCAAGCAATAGCTATTCTTTAATGTTATTTATTAGTACAACCTACTGATCCTTGAATTTTTATCGAGACTTTTGTAACATCCGTTAAATAAAAAATAAATAAATAAATAAAATGTGTTGATAATTTATGAGTTGTTAATGTAGTAAAAAATATAAACGTTTCAAGTGAAGCTTAAATTAACTTACTCTTTTCATATTAGTTAATTTACGACTTTTTATTTGTAATTTACTATTTTAAATACGTTTGCGACAACTACTGTTATTTTTAAACAGTCGTTTAGTCAGACTATCAATTTAGAAGATAAGAGTGATTTGAAAATCGGAAAGGTAGAATATAGATTGTTTCTAAGTGCTGTATTTCAGTTACTCTACTATTGCAGAATATTAATTTTGACTAACAGTTGGTAGATTCAGCCAAGTTTTAGTTATACGAGAAAATAAATATATTTAGTGTTAAGTAAGGAAGAGTGATTAGAAAATTATTTTAAAATACTGAGACAGGAATTAAATACGAATGCTTATTTTAAATGTAAGTCAAATAATCGTTTTTCAGTTTTCGAAATTAAAAAGTAATGAAAGAAAATAAAAACTATGAAAATTAAAAACTTTAACTATGTTAGTTCGCTTTTCATCGCAAACTGTTACATAATTTTATGGCCCTACTATGCATTGAATAGTAACACTAAGCACGAACACATTATTTTATCTAACACGTAATTACTACCGATTACAAACATGTAATATATATTACATTTAGCAGTAACATAAATGTAGCTGTAGTTTAAACCGTCTCTGTTTTTTTATTGTTGCGAGTGTAATTGCACATTATTACAGTTACATAAGCAATGTGAAAATTTAAAACGGTTTATCATTTATTTTAATGGATATTCTAGGAAAATAAACGTGCAGAAAAACTTCTATTTAAAAATAATAAAATAATATCTTAAGCTTTAAAATTCAGAAAACTTCTTGTTACGTAATTTTCTTTAATCACTACTTCCTTTTCATAAAATTAACTTTTTCCTTTAATTTATTAAAATTTATCATTTTTTTTATTTTGAAACAATTTTGAAACAAAATTATGTACTTACGTATTCGAAAAATTTTATATCATGAAAGATAATTAAATTCTAAAATAAATTTATAATCCCAATTTTTAATCATAATTATTAAATATATTTATGCTGAATGAAAAAAATATTAATAACAGCCAGATTTTTTTTAATGGATAAATTCAGAAAAAATAAATATAAATTAACTTTCAGTTTTTCGCTTAATAGAGGGTTCATAGCCTACATAACTAAATTTAGCTTTAAAAGCTTTTTAACGTCTCTGAAAATGTGAAAGTAGGTCTTTCAATTTTCTTTTTCGAAATGTATTAATGAGATTTTCAAAAACATTTTATATTCACGTTGAATAAATTTGGTCACACATTTTTTTTTTTTTTTTTTTTTTTTTTTTTTTTTTCACCATTTTGACATTTTTTAGAAAAGTCCGTTAGAAATATGGTTCAAAAAATGATAACAGTTTCGATTGTTTTACATCATGTTTCATGTTAAGAATTTCATATTTAGAAAACAGAGTTTTATAAAACAAATAATTAAATAAAGTTTTAGATATTTAAAAAACTAATTTTCTTTACAGTCAATATAAGAAAAAATAAATAATGATGTTTACGGTGAACGTGAACAAATTAGACAAATTAAATGGGAAACCTATGAAAGTATTTCTTCTACGAATAAAATACTAAAGGTTTCTTTTGTAGCAATTTAAATTTCATTTCTGCAATGTATATATATATATGAATTTGAATTTTTTAATTTATAAAACACTCTAACGGAATTTGTATTGATTACGACTCCTTTTTTATAAAATTAATTCTTTCGATAAATTATTATTTCTTTTTTCGATTTATTAACATTTTCCAGTGTTTACTTAATATATATATATATATATTACTTTGAAAAAATATCATATAGCAAAAAAGAAAAAAAGGCAAGAAATATAATTAGATTCTAAAATAAATTTATAATCGCTCTCTTTTTATTTGTATATTTATTTTAATTAAAATAATTATATTTTTAATCATTTTTTTAATTAGAATTATTAATATATTAATAATATAAAGAAGTCGTCGTATTAAAACTTTTTAATTTCCAAAATTAATTTCTCACATTTTTTATGTTAATAATATTTTAACTCCTTACTTTGAAAATATTTGCATCTCAAAACTATTCCTTTAATTTCGAATTTTGTTTTGAAATGTGTTGCTAACGTGCCAACTTTACGAGCCTATTCTAAAATCCGAAATAATTAAAAGAGTCCGTTGCTGAAGGAGAAATTTTCAAATGTTTCACTGTAAGAAAACAAGAGAAAACTAATAACGCGAAACGTAATTAGTTGTTTCTAAAAGTAACACTTTTCAGTTTCTTAAAAATGAAGTTATTCTCTTAAAGAATTTTCAATTTATTAAGATTTAAATGAGAAAAATTGTAAATGTCTCGAAAGAAAATATTATACAAAGATAAGAATATAGCTCATAAGTATGAACAATAACTCTTTTGATCTCTTGAATAAAGATGCATTTCTGTCCAGAATAAAAGAATGTTTTTGACTCTTCCTATATTTATGTGTATTAAGAAACAAATGGACATAAAAATTACTTTATTTAGTATTAAATCAAACACATTTTCTGTATTTCTTATTATATATCTTAAGATTTATTGTTAAGGTTATTTTGCATTCTTCTTTGTTGCTATTTGTGTATTGTTCTATATTTTTATAAGAAAATACAATTTGGATCTTGGTGTATAATTATCACATCGGACCTGCAATGGCTTATTAATTATGATATAAAAAAAGGATCTTCACTAGTTTATTATACTTTTATTGTACACTGGTTCTGATAATTATAAAGACACCCGTTTTTCTATATTGACTTAACACTGAACACTATTATTTAAACAAATATATTTTTTATTAATTTGAATTTAATTAATAGACTATATTTAAAAAGTTTTATCGTTTTTCTATCTTAAAAAACTTTAAATACGGTCAAAAAGATGATTTTTCAATTGTTCACAATTATAAGGACAGCTCGAATCTTAGTAATTTTTTTTTTCAGTTTTTCTTTAAATTAATATTTTATGGGGTCTCTTTTTAGGTTGAAACAGTCAGACATTCTCTCTAGTACATATATATACGTTTTTTTTTTAATATTCAGTTTCAATACCATTTCATACAGCATGGATGATATTCTGAATACATTTAAACTATTTAAAATTGCTTTCCACTTGCATGCACTTTTCTAATATGATAAGTTAAGGTTTTTTCAACTTTTAGACCACGGGAAAGGCAATAATACAGAAGTTTCTTTCTTCAAACTATTTCCTATTGCTCTAGAAGTAGAGCAAAAATGTAAGTATTTTTGAAAAAAAAATATTACCCCCAAAATCTAATAAAATTCTAAGAATTCCCCGTTTAAAATTTGCGGATATTCTCTTGATGTTCTTAATAATAGAAAAAATTACTAACTTCAATCTGCCTTCAGTAGAAACAGCTACCCAGAGCACCACAGATCCACCTTTAAAATGCCCGATTCATATATGCCTTTAAAAAATCTGCTCTGTCTTTCGCTACCTTCAGATCGTGGCAGTAACTGTTAAAACCATTTGGTTAATCAAGAATAAAATGTTTTTCATCCGAAAATGCAACATTTTATCATTTAATATTGTCTTTATTCAACTTAACACAGACGTTCTTTCCCCCATTAAATGCCTATTGATTATTACATGTTTTTATTCATTTTAACATATTATTAATTATTTTAAACATGCATAAATGTGGATCCCCAACCTTTCGTTAAAAAAATACAAGCAAATTCAGCAGCAGTCATTATGAGTAGAACAGTAAGAGGATTTATGAGTCTTCGATCTCTGTAAAACAACTCTGATTTTGCATCAGATCACTCTCCTATCGAACGTGCAGTTCGACGTTTGATCACATTTCCTTCAGTAATTTTAGATCTTCGAGTTTCATTAGAAATTCGGCGGATTGAAATTACAATTCCACTTAAAAAACACATTTATCATACTTCATTACATGAACGTTCTTTTTTTCGAGAAATTATCAGCATTATCCGTCCAAAAAAAATTGAAGGCTTATATGTGAATTAATCTAGCCCAGTAGTTAACAAATTCGCATGTCAACTGTAATTTCTCCTCTATTAAGTTAAATAAAACGAAAAAATCTTTATTGTCCCTTTAATTATGAACATCTAAGAACGTGGAGAAAAAAAAATTTTGCATTATTTTTTATTTATTTTTTTTTTTTTTCATAAAAAAAAAAAAAAAAAAAAAAAAAAAAAAAAAAATAGCAGTTTTGGTTTTTAGAATACAGATATATTAAGTGCACTTATTATAATCTTGTTTACAATTACTTTTTCATTAGTTATTTCAAATCATAAAGTGTCCTTATAAATATGAGAAGGAGCGTATATTTCGTATTTGGAGCAAAATTTAAATTAGTTTATTTTCAAGAGTTATTTGAGTATATCAGTTTAAATTATAGCATTAAAATCTTGACTTTAAATGTTTTCTTACCAGCCATTAAACGTAGTGTTCTTTAAATATTTCAATATTATCTATTTTTAATTGTTAAAAGTTTCGTTTTTAAATAGTGCATAACAATATTATCCATACATTTATTAGTACTTTAATAAAAGTAGCTAAACGTTACCAGCTATACATTCTAACTACTTAGTAATATTATAGAAAACATTTATCTGCCAAGATAGTTAATATAAGGTACAATGTACCTGTCCACAAATAGGGTCTCACGTTAAGATAATCATTTTCATCGATAAATCTCTCCATAGCTACTAACTTGTACGTTTTTTGCTTACAGATATTTTTAATAGGGATTTATACATGTTCTAGAAGTTTTCAATGATTAAATAAGGTGAAAAATTTGATTACAAGGTTTTTGCAGCTATGTCAGTCTCTCTTACAGACATTTGTTGCATATCGGCATCACTATGGTTTTCGATAGGAGGATCAATTTCTGGGGAGGATAGATCGCAACATGTGTAAAGTACAACCCTTCCTCTATTGCACTTAAAAGCATGCTTGATAAATGCCGTTATTTCATATGAGGTTCATTAAAACTTACCACACAAAAAAATGCCACTACATAATATCAGCCTTCTGCGTTTGTGTCCCAATAGCACACGTGTCCACAGAACATTCAGAGGACATCCATAAGATTTCTCTTTTATCCACAGGACATCCTGGAGATACTTTTCGGAGAAGATGTGCTGAGGGGTAGCACCTATATGTGGCACTGCAGGCGCTCAAGATGTAAGTGTGTTATACATAGTAAATTTTGCATCACATCAGAGATATATGCATGGCATAAATGTCATGCCTTTTTTAATCTCTTTTAGTTTCGAATTTCGGATGTCGAGAAATGAATTTAAACTACCTTTTCTCCATAAATTTTAAACAAACAAAATATTTTTACGAATCTATACGGATTTGTAAACCTGGGAAATTAACATTATGTAGAAAATTTTGCATAGCTGTTATATGTACTTTTATAATGAAACATAAAGGAGTACATTAAAGTAATAATACAGGGTGGTCCAAAAAAACATGATAGAAAGCATTTTAAGTTCCTGATTTCAAATGTATTGATATAAGTATAATTCTCCCATATTGTAATAGCACATATATTGACATTTCAGGCAAATGCTTGATTACCGGAAATAAAAAATAAGCAATATGGAATCACTGACCTCGGAAGAACGATTATTTATCGTAAGAAAATTTATGAGAATAACCGAAATAGTGTCACCGTTCGACATGTATGTCGTTCAGAGTTCGGTAAGAAAAGGACACCTAGTGAAGTGCTAATAGCGCGGAAAGTTATAGCACTCGAAAGTCGCAGTGATTTTGATGGCTGATGTTCTGCTCCTAATCTCATACACTGATTTTCATTGTTTACAGGTTGATAGGCAGATTTGAATCTACCGGGAGTGATTGGGATGCAAGAAGCAAAGCGTAGGGACGAAATTCCACAATTGTTACTGAAGACAACAGGGAGCGTGCAAGCGCATTCTTTGAGGATCATCCAACCACTTCCACTCGACAGGCGGCCAAACAATTAAGCATATCCAAAACGTCATTACAAAGGCTCACGAAAGCAGTGCGATTGCGTTCATACAAGATCCAAATGTGCCAGCCACTAAAGGAGAGGGGCACTGTGCGGCGGAGAGATTTCGCAAACCACATAATCGGGGAAATTGAAAATGGTACCATCAGTGAACACAAGATTTGATTCAGTGATGAAGCCCATTTTCAATTGAATACTTACGTGAGCAAGCAAAACTGGCACAATTGGGGTAAGCCTCATCTCAGTGTCGTCTTGCCACTGCATCCGCAAAGGTCACGGTGTGGTGTACCATATCGTCGAAGCGGATAATTGGTCCAATATTTATTAACGGTATTGTCACAGGAGTGAAATACCGAGAGTTGCTAGAGCGTCACTTTGGCCCTGAAGCGGTCCGTCTGTACATGACACGCCGGTACTGGTTCGTGCAGGCTGGGGCTAGACCCTATAGAATTGCTGACGTCTTCACGTGGCTTGAAACGACGTTTGGTGAGTGCTTTATTGTATTGGAAGCAGAGAAATTTACAGGGCACAGGAAAGTGTCGCCCCCATACAGTCCGGATCTAAATCCGTGCGACTTCTTCTTATAGGGTTACATCAAGGACAGAATCTATAGGAATCATCCTGATTCACTGGAGGACGAACAGAAGTGAGATTGATGCACTTGATTCCGACACACTCCAGCGCGTTATGACAGAGTTTCGGAGTCAGAGACAGTAGATATTTCGAGCATCTTGTATATTAAATCTCATTCATATCTTTATTCATTAAAACAGGTTTCATGTTCTTGCATGTTGTCTTTTTTCTACGATGATCTCTGTTTTTCTATCATGTTTGACGGACCATGCTGCATACATATATAAATTAACAATGATAAACATATGTTGTGTTATTAGTAAGAAAAAAAATGCTTTGTAGTAATGCAGCTCAAAACTTCAAACATACTTTACCTTAATAACTTTACATGCCTTAGTGTTTTTAAATATGTTTAGCATAAACGCTCTGAAACAAGTAGCAAATGTTTATATGAATATTTCTTACAAATTTTTAGTTACAAATACGAAAATCCTTATATTTCCTGTCTTTATTCCATTTTATTTTTCTAAATATATTCGTAAGTTTTGTATAAAGTTGCTAAAGTAAAAAAAAATTCTTGTAAGAACTGTACACTTAAATTGTTACATTTAAAATATCTAATAGTTTATATGCATCACTATTATTATCTTACCCCTTAATATGTAGTATGTATACCTTTATAGTATTCAAATGCTAGACAAGAGAAAGTCGTGTGAGAAGCACACCACATTTTTTTTTTTTTTTTTCATGGCATTAAAAATTTCCTTTTTACATTATTCACATAACGTACGATGCATAAATTTTGCTTAGCTAAATTAAACGAAAAGTAAAGAAATTAAAAATTTCTGTGTAAAAGAAGTAATTTGATAGACTAGAGTACATTCACTTTAAATTAATGAACCCCACAATTATTCCAAACATTCATGAGTCATCTGAGAACTTGAAATATGTGTAGTAAAATCATTAAAAATCTTTGGAATATCTCAGAGTTATTTAAAGATTGCAAAGTTGATAATATCATTGAAGAAGCATTGGAAAAGTTTTAATTGATGAAGTTTCTGTTCCAGAAATTTAAAGTTAAAATTTCATTCAAATTTCATTTTAGCATTCAAATTTAATATTACTCGAAAATCTTTCTTGGGGATTGTTTAGTTTGAATAGCGCTTGAAATTTGAAGATTTTTTTACAATTATTCAACATGTAAATGTAGAAAGTTTACTCAAATTAGAAAAAAAAAAAAGAAAATGTAAATTTCATTAAGAGCTTAATAAATTAGCAATTCTATATTACTTACTGATGATAATGTTGGATTACTTAAGATAATGTTGGAAATATAAAATTTTCAACTTTTTGTTTTTTATGGATTTACACGTTTTGAGATCTTCAGACCACGATATGTCTAATAATAGAAAATAACCGTTTGCCCGTTTATATGTGTGCGTGCGAACAAAATTTTATTGCAGCTCTCGCTCAAATAATAATACACAGAATTTCCCACGAATCTGTATTTAGTTGCATAATGAAGTAGACGCCTAGCAAGTTTTGCTGCGAATTTCACAATAGATGGCGAAGATATGCTGCGATTTCTGCCATTTATGGGAAGGCTATTTTCCAGCTTCTATTCTGCATAATTCCACAAAATATGATGTGTGATAGGAGAATTACGAAATACTAGGCTGATTGAATTTGGGTGCATTGAATCAGCCTACTGGCAGCCAGCCTGTAGCACTATTATACCGCAATTTCTTCGAATATGGAAAAATTATAAATCAGCGTCTATAACGTAGAAATGCACTAAACTTTATGAGGGTTTTAAACATCATGATAAATATTTGAACTAAACTTGGGTGCATATTGGTCAAATGGTGGCGCTGCAATACTGTAAATTTCCCCGTGTGCAGAAAGATTTCAAGTTCTACAACGTATAAATACACATCATAAGTAATATGGTCATTATAAAAAAAGAATGCTGACTGAATTTGGGTGCATATGGGCTGAAAGGTGTCTGTGTTATAACTCATTTACTGCTAATTTTTATATGTCTACTTCTCAACAACTGTTGTTTAAAACAGCACAAATTGCATGGGTAAACTTTTTATTGTAAGCAGCCAAAATAGAATGTATGTGAATGTTAAACTATAGGTGCTAGTATTATATAGAATGATACAGAAGAACATTTTTTGATGATCACAACATACTATTTTTTTTTTTTAATTTATGTACATACAGACTCTTCTCATGACAAAAGATAAACTTATAAAGTGTATATTAAAAATAATGGTTAGGAAATTAGTTTTTAAATCAGCTTCATTCTATATTTTGAAACTCGTTATAAATTGCAGGGATCAGATTCAAATTGTTAGTGTTTATAAAACATTTTTTTTTAAAGTGAAAACTTCTTTAGGCGCGTTGAACACTTTTTGGGTGAACAAAAATCATGGAACTCGCGTCATCGTCACCGAACGCTTTGAAGTGAAAACTTCATTAGGCGCACTGAGCACTTTTTGGGTGAACAAAAATCGTGGAACTCGCGTTATCGTCACCGAACGCTTTCCATGAGCTATATGTATACCGTGTATATATGTACATAGATATACCTCCGTGCGTTATTAGTATACATTATATATATACAAAGAGTATATTTATCTACATATATATCCATATATGTAACGAACGGTGCGGTATGCCTCATATATATATATATATATATATATATATATATATATATATATGTATAAAATGTATACCAATACGAGTAGTATACTGGCTACTGGCATCTGTCTCTTTCTAGTTCTATACTCTATGTATCTATGAACTTTTTCCACAGTATATACATAGTTCACAAAGTACAAGCACGTGTTTTTATGCAGACTGTTATATTCTTCTTTTTGCTTTCAATATAAATTTTCAAAACAATAATAAAAAAAAAGAAAATTATTTTAGTCATATTACAATATTTTTACCTAATATAAGGCTTAGTTCATTTAATTTGGGTAGCTACAAATATTGTGCCGAATCATATAATACTGATCATAAACACTTTACAAACCAAAAATAATTCGAAAATAATAATCTAATAGCTCGACGATACAATTCACAAGTTACTTAGTTTTCACTTCTATTGGCGATCCCCAAAGACTGCTTTTTTTTTATTATTATTATCTGTTATGAAAAGCGTATTAAGAATAGCAGTACTAAGGGTTTAATCTTATTATCATATTTCTATAATATTTCAAATTAGACAGGGTGTTAATAAACTCCTGATAATACATGCGCTGGTGTGTGAACTTATAGATATACAAGCAGAAATAACCATACAATACAATATGGGTCGTAAATTTTTAACCCTTAATCCACCACATTGTGAAACAAACAATAAATTAATTTGTAACATATTTTTTTAGTTAGTTAAGAGTATAAAGATATATGCAATATATAAAATTTGTGCATGTCACCTTATTTGAGTAATTAATGAGGATTTTGTGCGGTTGTGTGTACCATTGATACATAGTGGTCGTAAAACATATTTGTATTTTTAAAAAGTATAAAAAAAATTTACTCTTTATGTTCCTTATATTTTTATTTCCTTGTAATATTTACACTTTATGTTCCTTATGTTATTTATGTTCCTTATGTTTTATTATTTGTTATATATTTTTCCTTATATAGGATTTAATTATAACTCTGAAAATCGTGAAAAATGGCAGAAAAAAAAAATAAAAAACTGCGAATGCGTTGTATAAAATCCTTTCTGAAACAAAAACAGATACATATAGCGTCTAGTACGTTGTAGTAAAATTAAAGTGAGCTATAAACGTTTTATTCTTATAAATATATTTGACATTTATCCCATAAATTTGGTTATATAAACTTTTTAAACTAATGGTACTTTAAAGTACCGTCGGTAGTGCTAGAAGACGATTCTCATTGGTCCAGGTAATGATGAGAAGTGACACAAATAGACACGAAATGGCACCAATGAAATTGAGAAACAAATTATATACAACAAAATCAAATAAATCAATAGAAAACCTCCATCGTAATAAATAATTCTCTGCATCCACCAGTGATAACATCCCCATAAGTGAAAGACATTCAACATTGGCGACGACATCAATAACCTTTCGTATAATGCCAGCAGTTACATATATTTCTGAAAAAGTCTTTATTGAAATAGATATCACTTCCATCAACATAAATAAAACTCTTTATAAAAACTTTGAGGAAATAAATTCCAGAAAGGATTATTCGGGCGAATAAACCGGACAGTTGTACCATTCAACGATCTGTCAAGAATTTAAGCTATCAAGAACTTTGTGCACATCCTCACAGCACTTAGTTAGTCATCCTTTGTGTTCAAACCGCAGGTGTCGTGGAAAATGTGCTATAACTGACTTCAGTAGTTTCAGCAACATCTCTTGCAAAATAATTTCATGATTATCTATCTAGGTAGCTTAGCAACATGTACGGCTTGATCAACTGGTCGTGTATGATGTCGGCCGAAGTATTCAACTACAAACGTCAGATGTACTGTCTTGAACTATGGGATTGTGGATTATCAGATACCTAGAAAGTGCGAAAAATATTCCACGCTCAGAACCGATTTCTCCTCATTTCTGCATCATGTTTCTTTAACGGAAGCAGACGATCAATGCGGGATGCGTATGTTCCTTCCCCCTCCCCGCTACAAACTTCCAAAAGTAGAACTGAATATTCACGTGACACAATCAAAAAGACTTGTAATTTTTTTTCTGTGTTTTTTATTCAATTTACGATAAAAACCTTAATTAGTAGGAGCTTTTATGTTGTTACTCCTTCCTTTTCTTTTCTGTTTTCTCAAATTAAACGATGCAAATTACAGAGAAAATGTCCTTCTTTCAATACCTGATTGTACGAATGCCGTAGAATATTTTCCGCTTAAGCATCAGCAGATTTGAAACAGACTTTTACATGTACGTAAAGACACAGGTTGTTGTTGAGATTTATGCGAATTACAACTATGGAGAAGACGGTCTGGATATCTTATTGAAAACAGTTAGGGATCCACCTCTCGCGATGGTCCAAAAACAGGATCTTACGATTTCGATCCTTCACCAAGGGGATAGCTCCCCAACTTCGGTGACCTCCCAGAGGTATAATTTGCAGTGGAAAAATAGAAAACAGACATTGCAGACACGACATATTTTATGTGCACCAGCCCCCATTAATGTACACGAAATTTTACGGCAGCTCGGGTATAGAGTACGCAATTTTTAAATTACGAGCGCCGAGCTCGTATTTGGAAGATTAAATAAAGAGTATAAAATGATAAATAAACAATACACATCCGACTTAAACATCTTTCCCCATTAGTACAATATTTTTCCATGTGTTGAAAATACGTAGTGCAGGCCTCAGCTTTCGCCAAGTCAACAATATTAGGAAGCGAAGTAATTAAAAATTTAAGTATTTGTGTTACATGTAGGCCTGTTGCATGTAGGCATTGTTATTAAAACGATTTTTTTCTCAATTAGAGGCAATTTATTTATCATTTTCTATTAATTACGTATCATCTATATTACCTGAGTAAAAGAAAAATAAAGTTAGGATTATGAGATCATTTTTGTTATGATTATCTCATGCATATTTAATAAGGAATGTTTTGATTTTATAGTATATGATATTATTCTCAGGCAATTTATTTTTTAGTTTAAGTGAAAATATCCTTTTTAAAATGAATTTTTGAAACCTTCCTTTTTAATATCCTTTTTTTATGCATTTATGATTTCATAAGAATAGGAAGGCAAAGAAAATGGCTCTTCAAACTGGACATTTATATGATTTCATTCAAAATACAGTTATTGATG